>PVKU01001611.1:226861-285725 GCA_004027475.1 Anoura caudifer
AAAAAAAAAAAAAAAAAAAAAAAAAAAAAAAAAAAAAAAAAAAAAAAAAAAAAAAAAAAAAAAAAAAAAAAAAAAAAAAAAAAAAAAAAAAAAAAAAAAAAAAAAAAAAAAAAAAAAAAAAAAAAAAAAAAAAAAAAAAAAAAAAAAAAAAAAAAAAAAAAAAAAAAAAAAAAAAAAAAAAAAAAAAAAAAAAAAGAACAAATATACAGCAACAAATTGGACAATCAGGAAGAAAGGTAAATTTCTAGAAACATAATCTTCCAAAATGGAATCAGAAAAAATAAAAAAATCTGAATAGGCATATTACAACTAATCAAATCAAAGCAATAACTTAGAAATGCCCAACAAACAAAAGTCTTGGAATGAATTGCTTCACAGGTGAATTTTACCAAACACTCACAAAGAACTCACACCTAATCCTCACACTAGTCCAAAAAATCCAAGAGGAGGAAAATCTCACAAGCTCATTTTATGTGACCTGCATTATTTTAATTCCAAAACCAAAGACATTACAAAGAAACAAAATTATAGTCTTGCATTATTTTAATTCTAAAACTAGATATAAACATTACAAAGAAAGAAAATTATAATCCCAAAACTAGATAAAAAGATGGCAAAGAAAGAAAATTAATTCCCAAACTAGATAAAGACATTAAAAAACTGAACATAGATGCTAAAATCCTCAACAAAATATTAGCAAATGGAATCCAGCAATACATTAAAAAGATCATACACCATGATAAAGTGGGATTTATTCTGGGGATGAAGGTTGGTATAATATCTTTAAATCAATAAACATTATACACCACATTAAAAATGAAGGATAAAAATGACATAATCATATCAATAGATGCAGAAAAAGTATTTGTTGAAATCTAGCACCCCTTTTTGATAAAAACTCTCTGCAAAGGGGGAATAGAGGGAACATACCTCAACATAATACAAGACATGTATGACAAAACCACAGCCAACATCATATTCATTGGGCAAAAGCTACAAGTGTTTCCCTGAAGATCAAGATACGTATATCCACTTTCACCTCTCTTATTCAATATGGTTTGGGAAGTCCTAGCCAAAGCATTCAGAAAAGAAAAAGAAATAAAAGGCAACCAAATTGGAAAGGGAGAAGGTAAAACTGTCATTGTGTACAGATGACATGATACTGTATATGGAAAACCCTAAAGATTCCCAAAAAACTACTAGAGCTGATAAATGAATTCAGTAAAGTATCAGGATACAAAATAAATGCTCAGAAATCAGATGCCCTTTTATATACCAATAATTAATTATCAGAAAAGGAAGCTAAAAAAATGCCATTTACAATCGCATCAAAAAATACCTAGAGGACTTCTGGCCAAGATGGAGGCATACCTAGATATACAAGGCTTGCTTGCCCAATCAAAAGAAGGACAATAACAAATTTAAGAACAAAAACCAACCAGAACTTCCAGAAAAATCAAACTTTCTGGAAGTCTGACAACCAATTTGTTAAAGAAGAAACATTCATCCAGACTGATAGCAGGGGTGGAGGTAGGCAGCCAGGGGAAGGGGACATGTGGCAAGGCAGCAGCTGGAATACTTGGGTGGGCAAGGCAGTGGCTCATGGACTGGGTGAGGTGGTGGCTGGCGTAGCAGGTGGTCTCACATTTGCATATGGATAAACCAAGAGGAACAACTGGGGAGTGAGAGAGACCATGCAACCAAGGGGTCCAGCATGGGGAAATAAAGCCTCAAAACTTCTGACTGAAAAAAACCCTGTGAGGGTTGAGGCAGTGGGATAAACTCTTAGCCTTACAGAAGAGTTTGTTAGAGAGACCCACAGGGTCCTAGAATGTACACAAACCTACTCACCTGAGAATCAGCACCAGAAGAGTCCAATTTGCTTGTGGGAAGCAGAGGAAATGACCGAAAGCCAGTGGACAGCTGAGCAATTGGCATTGTTCCCTCTTGAACCACCCCCAACATACAGCTCCACAGTGCAGCCACATGGGTTGCCCCACCCTGGCAAATACCTAAGGCTCTGCCCCTTACTATATAACAGGTGGGCCAAGAAGAAAAAAAATATGGCTCAAATGAAAGAACAGATCAAAGCTCCAGAAAAAATATAACTAAGCAACAAAGAGATAGCCTAACTATCAGATGCACAGTTCAAAGCACTGGTGATCAGCATGCTCACAGAAATGATTGCGTATGGTTACAAAATAGAGAAAAGAGTGAAGGCTATGCAGAGTGAAATAAAGGAAAATGTACAGGTAACTGACAGAAGGGAAAGAAACTGGGACTCAGATCAATGGTTTGGACCAGAAAGAAGAAAGAAACATTCAACCAGAACAGAATGAAGAAACAGTAGCTCAAAAATATGAGGAGAGAATTAGGAACCTCCATGACAACTTTAAATGTCCCAACATCTGAATCATAGGGGTGCCAGAAGGAGAAGAGGAAGAGCAAGAAATTGAAAACTTACTTGAAAAAATAATGAAGGAGAACTTCCCCATTCTGGCAAAGGAAATAGACTTTCAAGAAGTCCAGGAAGCTCAGAAAGTCCCCAAAAAAGTTGGACCCAAGGAAGCACACACCAAGGCACATCATAATTAAATTACCCAAGATTAAAGATAAGGAGAGAATTTTAAAAGCAGCAAGAGAAAAGGAGAGAGTTACCTACAAAGGAGTTCCCATAAGACTCTCAACTGATTTCTCAAAAGAAACCTTAAAGGGAAGAAGGGGCTAGAAAGTAGTATTTGAAATCATGAAAGGCAAGGATGTACATCAAAAATTACTCTATGTAGCAAAGCTATCATTTAGAATGGAAGGTCAGATAAAGTACTTCCCAAATAAGGTCAAGTTAAAAGAGTTCATCATCACCAAGTCCTGATTATATGAAATGTTAAAGGGACTTACCTAAGAAAAAAAAGATCAAAATTATGAACAGTAAAATGACAAAAAAATCACAACTATCAACAATGGAACCCAAAAAATCAAAAACAAAAACAAAGTAAGCAAACAATAGAGCAGAAGCAGAATTACAGAAATGGTGATCTCATGGAGGGTTATCAGCGGGGAGGGAGAGGAGAATTGAGGAAAATGTACAGGGAATAAGAAGTATAAATGGTAGGTACAAAATAGACAGGGGGAGGTTTAGAATAGTATAGGAAAAGTAGAAGCCAAAGAGCTTATATGTATGACCCATGAACATGAACTGGGGGTGGGGGGAATACAAGTGGGAAGGGGGTGCAGGGTGGAGGGGAATAAAGGGGGAAGTATTGAGCAACTATAATAGCATAATCAATAAAATATATTTTAAAAAATACCTAGGAATAAATTTAACCAAGGATGTGAAAGACCTGTACTTAAAAAATTATAAGACACTGAGGACAGAAATTGAAGGAGGTACAAATAAGTGAAAACATATACTGTGTTCATGGATAGGAAAAATTAACATCATGAGTAGGTCCATACTACCCAAAGCAGTCTATACATTCAATGCAATTCCTATCAAGATACAAATGGCATATTTCACTGAACTAGAATAAGTATTCCAAAAGTGTATATGGAACCAGAAAAGGGTCAGGACAGAAACCACAATCTTTAGAAAGAACAAAGTTGGAATAATCATACTACCTGATACCAAACCATGTTATAAAGTCAAGGTAATCAAAACATTATGGTACTGGCATATAAACAGACATAGAGAACAGAATAGAGAGACCAGAAATAAACCCATGACCTTATGGTCAATTAATATTTTATAAAGGAGCTAATAACATACAATGGAGTAAAGATAGTATATTCCATTAATGGTGTTGGGAAATTTGACATCTATGTGCAAAAAAATGAAACTAGACCACTTTCTTACACCAAACAGAAGAGTAAACTCAAAATGGATTAAAGACTTAAATTTTAGACTCAAAAACCATAAAAATACTAGAAGAAAACACAGGTAGTAAAATTACATTCCAGCAATAAAATATTGCTACTGAGAGTAGCAATATTTTTTCTGCTATATCTCCTCGAGCAAGGGAAACAAAAGAAAAAATAAACAAATGGGACTACATGAAACTAAAAAGTTTTTGCACAGCAAAAGAAAGCATCAACAAAATGAAAAGACAACACACTGAATGGGAAAACATATTTTCCAATGATACATCTGATAAGGAGTTAATACCCAAAAGTTATAAAAAAGAGCATAAAACTCAACATCAAAAAAACAAACAATTCAATTAAAATTGGGCAAAAGACCTGAATAGACACTACTCCAAAGAGGACATACAGATGGCCAATAGACACATGAAAAGATGCTCAACATCACTAATCACCAGAGAAATGTAAATTAAAACCACAATGAGATAGAAACTCACATCTGTCAGAATGGCTATCATCAATAAATCAACAAACAAGTGTTAGTGAACATGTGGAGAAAAGGGAAGACTTTTGCACTATGGGTAGGGTGCAGCCTTTGTGGAAAAACATTGTGGAAATTCCTCAAAAATTAAAATTGGAACTGCCTTATGACCCAGTGATTCCACTTTTGGGACTATATCTGAGGAAGCCTGAAACACTATCGAAAGAATGTATTCACCCCTATGGTCAGAAATATGTAAAAAAAATGTATCTATTACTATGAGGGGGATATTCCTTATAAAGCCCATCCAATTCACAGAGGTAGTATGTGGAAAATGGATTAACATTCTTAGTTACTGGGGGTCTTTAATAATCTCTCCTAATGCCTAATTAGAGAACGGGGGCACTGCA
The DNA here is from genome assembly GCA_004027475.1 of Anoura caudifer. Classification (NCBI taxonomy): domain Eukaryota; kingdom Metazoa; phylum Chordata; class Mammalia; order Chiroptera; family Phyllostomidae; genus Anoura; species Anoura caudifer. The sequence continues at coordinate 231,611 of PVKU01001611.1, forward strand.
AAATACAAAATTGGAAGGAGATGAGACCATCAGAAGCTGACCAGAGTGGCATTCTAAAAATGTAAGAGCTAATAGAAAGAAAAGAAGATGTTTTATGAGACATCTATAGAAGGAAAGAAAATATTTTTAAATATGTTCAAAACACGTAAAGTTTAAATTGTATCATCCTGTTTGGTATGGCCTCAGTTGGTTGGACATCATCTCGGAAAATCAAAGGTCACTGTTTCTATTCCCTGTCAGGGAACATGCTTAGGTTTTAGGTTCATTCCCAGTCAGGGCAGGTATGGAAGGCAATCAATCAATGCTTTTCTCTGACATCTATGTTTCTTTCCCTCTCTCCCTCCCATTCTCTCTCTCTAAAAATCAAAGGAAAAAAATGTATCTAATGTACTCTGTTTCCCATGCAAAGGATTATGTAATGAGTTTTCCTTAGATTTCCATCAGGAATGACACTTGAAGTTGAACAGGTTTAAAGTATATGGAAAACAGAATTGTTTGTAATTCTTGTTTAGTTGTGAGGCTGGACAAAACTTAGGGCCTTACACATCTGTAACATAGCTTCAAATCATTGCATTAACTAGTGAAGGATTTTCTTTACCATAGATTTATAGAGTTCCCCAGTGACTCAAATTTCAGTCATATAAACTTCTTCTGAGAAATACAGAAAAGACTCTCCAAAGGCTGGTGGCAAATGGCTCTCAACTTCTCAGGCAATTACAGCGGGTAGATGGAGGTGACCTGGGGTCCTGTGTTGAGAACAATTTTAAGTTCATATCTGGCTGGGCTCACTGGGAGAGGCTGCTGAGATTGTCCAGTGATGCCTTCTGTGAGCATGGGAGGGGGACACAGTGGCTCGAACACCACATGTTTAACACTGAATCTGAATGAGCCATAGGTGATTGTGAAAAAAGGTCACCGTGGCCACAAGCTCTAACTGCACCTGCAGAGCCTGCATCATGTTCTCCCACTGGATTTCGGAAGCTTGGGCTGTAATTATGACAAGTGGGCCCTTTCAGAGTTGTTTGTGCAAGACCCATACTGTCAGCTTCAGTGCTGTGAAATGGATTATGTTTCTGTTTAAATCTGGGGAACGGATCATTTCCATAGAGAGAGCTTCCATTTGAGTCAAATTACTATGTAAGACATCACAGGGAACAGAATACAGAGCCTGTGGTCACCTGACTGCAACCAATATAAAGAAAGGAAAATAGAAATACTAAAAACTTATACCTGGGAAGTCTAAGTTGCTCTGTGTGGTTAATTCTGTTGACCTTATACTGGTCTGTTTTTATCCTCTATTTGCAATTACTATAACCTATCTTATTTATTTTGGCCTTCAGAACTCTAGGATGATCTCTTGTTTTTGAATAGTCTAAAACCTTTATCTGTGGTCTCATTTTCCATCTCAAGTCTCTCTTTTTTCATTGAACTCTTTTATTACTATTTGATTCCAAACACGCTCTGTAAAATCCTTTTCCTACCTTTTGTCCTCACGTATAGATTTGCCTTCAGTTTATTTCCAAGATTCTTACTTTTCCTATTTGGAAGATTCCCATATTTTCTTCCCTCATTTGGACTCCTCAGAACAGGCTCACACTGCTTCTATGTTCCTTGTTTTTATTTCTCTATATATTTTTTCCAGCTCCTTTGCCTCTTTTCAAAGGGGTAATTGGGGTCTTTCTGCACTTCCCATTTCTTTGCAACTGTGATCATTCTTGAAATGCCCCCATTTCTCTTTTTTTCACCTGCTCCCTCCCCTCAGCTTCTTTGGGTCCATGCCATTGGGACCTGGAACCCACCAGGTGAAGCTGAGTCCCTTGCCTGGTGTCCACCATCCACCCTTTCCCACCACCTCAGGGATTGGTATCTTCCCAACACCAACCTGTGGGGGCCTCTTTGGTTCCCAGGCTTCCTTTTGCCAGGGTGACTCTCTCTGGTCCTCCTGCCACTCCTGGACACCTGGCTTTTTTTGTGTTGACAGTTTGTTAGTGGGTGGCACTGGGTTTTCCCACTTTATAGTGGCTGAAGCCACTTCTGGCTTCTCTGAGTTATCTCTCTTCTCTCCAGGATATAGTCTCAGCTCAATCTTAGAAAGACCTTGAAACAACTACCTATATTAAACAGGGCTGTCCTGAGCGGGGAAGAGAGCCAGTGGACAGTCAGAACATGACAGATGTACAGCTATGACCTGGAGAATTCTAGTATCTGTCATGCATTAAGTGCTGTGCTTTTGGTGAAAGCTCAGCCAGGCATTCTAGATCTTTCACCATCATTATTATTTTTAGTCCCAGATCCCCTACAGACCTGTTTGTTGTCTTTCCATCCACACGCTCATTTATGACACCATATCTATTTATGTCCTATATAGTCTTGGTGCAGTCTCATTTCTTTGTACTTTGCTTAGGATATGCTTCTCCTGATCCCCAACCTCCATGTGACCAAATCCTACTTTTTCAAGGTGAAGCCCAAATATTAACCCTTCCACAATATCCTTGCAGATGTCCTGCTGCAGAACTATCAGTCTTCTTAGCAGTCTTAAACCCTCATTGATTTCTACTTGTAGTGAGAGTTATCTGTGTCTTGCTAGACTGTGAGCTCCTCAGGGCACCAGTCATAGCTGCACCAAAATAATGTACATGGGGCACTGTATCGGTCATATTTTCAATATGGAAATTACGCCAGCCTTTGCCCAAACTGCCTTCTGGCCAGTACCCACAGGTTCCAGGTATTGAACATCATTCATTTGGGTTTATGACCTCCCAAATTAGAAAGCATTGCTGGGAACAAGACCTGTGTGCATGTTTGTGTCCATTCACGCACAAAACGCCTATACTGTAGTACTTACCAGGTTCGTAAGGTAGTTGCATGGAAGCTGGGTCATTTGAATATGACCAGAACTCACAATAAAATAATAGCTTACATTTGTCATTACTATGTGCTGGGCACCAAGCTAGCAACCCTATGATGTAGGCACCATTGTCCCTAATTTACAGATGGGTAAAGTGAGGCTTGGAGAAGTTAACAGCCTATGGTAATTATTCTCTGTCTCCCCCCTCTGCCGCCTGATATCCTATCTTCATGCTCTTCACCCTGCTCCATGCTCCTGGAGCCAACCTTTAGGGACTGCATCAAGGGGCTTCTTCCCTTGGGCTTCTGGTTGGACTCAATCATCAGGAGGTGGTACCAGCAGCAAATCCAGGAGATTAGAGGTTGGAAGGAGAGGTAAGAATGTTTATTTCCCTAGCTCCCTCCCTCCCTGGCTGTTCATCGCCAGTGGCTGTGATTCTCTCCCTAAAGATACAGCTGCTATCTGGTAGGCCTTTTCTACAGCCACAAATATCAGAGAGTTCCAGGGACTCTCTGTCCCTTGCACCTTTAGGCAAGAGATGAACCCAGGTACTTTCTTTACTTACTGTTTCCTTACTGTTATCGGTTGAAATGCATTCCTTCCCAAAAGAGATAAAATTCTAATCCTTAGCATCTCTGAATGTGATCTTATTGGGAAGTAGGGTTATTGCTGATATAATTAGTTAAGGAGTAGGGTGGTCCCCAATCTAATACAACATGTGTCCTTATAAGAAGATGGCCATGTTAAAATAGGGAGATGGGAAGAATGAAGGCAGAGATTAGATTTATACAGCTGCAAGCAAATGAACACCAAAGATTACTGGCCACCACCAGAAGCTAGGAAAAGTCAAGAAAGAATTCCTCAGATTTCATGGAAAACACAGCCCTGCTGACACGTTGATTTCAGACTTTTAGCCTCCAAAACTATAAGACAATAGATTTCTGTTGTTTTAAGCCATTCTGTTTGTGGTACTTTGTTATAGCATCCTTAGGAAAGTAAGACACTTATCTAATACTTTTTTAACAGACCCTTTATTAATTTCTCAATTACTTATTTTGAGTGTAAAACATGTTTTCTGCTGGGACTCTGATTTTCCTAAGGTAAAAAAGCTAGTAACTGGACTCTGGGTTTTGATGGAAAAAGTCAAGCTCTTAGCCTCTGTGCTAATATTAATAACACTATTGATAACATGTATATAGTGCTTATATTAGCTCCCTTAATGCCATTTGATCTGAGCGTAGTATTGCAGACTGCTATTTTCAGCACTGGTGATGATGTGCCTGACTTTTTGCTATTAGACTAGCTGGGTCTGTGTTAACAGGCTGAGCTATAGTGAAGATTAACTTTTAAAAAAGCTGATTTCCCTAAGAGGCACAAATATACCCAAAATGGGACAAGTGGAAGCCAGTGTCCATGGGGGTTCAGGATTTTCAAATTTGCTCATGAGCTTTTCATAAATACCATCAGGGAACAGCCAGGCAGAGGCTCAGGTCCTGACCTTCATTATCATCAAAGCCTAAATGCAACAGGACAGTATTTTCATTTTGAAGGTGAACAGGCAGGGAATTGGGAGGGCACCAGGTCCCTTTTAAATGCAAATAGGCTGGCTATTTGGTAAGCTTCAATGCTTCCGGATGAAAAAGAAATAAAAAGCAGACAGATGAAAGGTATGGATCTGGAAGTTTTCCTTTGTCACAGAGGATCTCTCTGATTGTTCCACCCTCGGAACCATATCAGAGCCTCTGTCTTTATGCATCCTAGTTGCAGCCCCAGGGAACCAGGTAGAGGAAGCTGCTGTCTGATAATTACTTCTCTACCATTTCTTAAGGATGTCACTATTTTTAGCAGACGTGACTCATTCATGCAAGCAGTTACAAGGGTGGAGGGGATTCTTAGTGACTTAACCCTTACGTCTCAGTGTGTTTATATTTATCCTCATGTTTTGTCACTTCTCTTGATGACCAATGCAAGCATTTTAATTTGGGGCACCAACGAAAACACACCAATTCCTCCTTGAAATCATTTAAAATGTTTCCCACCCAGAAATGACAGAGTTCTCAAAAATCTCTACAGCTAGGAGTAAAAAGCAAGAAAAGGGAAGCGGTTCCACATCTTCCCGAGAAGGGCAGGTGAGGGAGTTGCTGAAAGGTTGAAAGAAAGAGCGAAGAAATTCTCTTTCAGAATGAGTCATACTTTACTATGGAGCAGCAGGAAAACCACTGTTAGGAATTGGAATATTTAGAAACCTTAGGACCAAAGTAGTTCATTGTGACAAAAACTACTTCCTGATTCCTCATAATATATAAGAAAAGCTTATATTAGAACCCCCAGCACAACCAACACCATCGCCAGGAAAACAAACCCTAGGCACTGGGCACTTTACACAGACTACCTCATGTAGACCTCATGACACTCTCATGAGACAGGTTTCGTTAGTAGCCTGTTTTATAGATAAGGCAGCTAAGGTGCAAAGATGCTTTGCATTTTTCCTAAAGGGAACATACTAAGACATGGGGATATCAGGTATAGAACGCAGGTCTGTGTGAGCTGAGACGTGCAGTAATTGTGGCCCCTGGGCTGTGGCTAGCACACGTGTGCCTGTCAGTTAACAGTCCTGCATAGGAACTAGTTTTGGAACATTTTGGCAGAAGTTCCCACATGGATTACTTGCCTTCCTCTTACATGAGAAACTCCATCTATATGATTCTATGGGTTTGCTAGGTAAGAGAATCATGGCAAAAATCTTGCCATTTGGAGCACTTTGGTTTAAACTACCTTTCCTGTAATTTCTCCTCATTGAAGACAACAAAGTAACTTATTCTTGACTTGTATGTTTTCATGTCCATGTATTTTTGTGCATTTATTATTCAACTGACATTTCCCCTAATGACCAGTCCTTACCACATTGCCTTCTGTAGCATATGAATCCCTAAATACCATGGAGATTTCCATATAAACTACTAGATAAAGTACTCAACACAGCAGCAAGGCAGGATCATCCTTTGGATAATTTAGGAAAAGATAGCAATTATTGTTAAATCATCATGTCCAGGGATATCTTTTTTCTAAGTACTTTAAACACAAGAATAAAAAAAAATACCATGCTGGATCTATTCAGCTCAATATTTCTTGCCACAGATGGCCCTATCTAGTTGTCTTACAAGACACCATCATGAAAGATTAGAGACATTTCTTAATTCTCATGTTCAGGGCCTCATGGAGGGGTTTGTCACCTGTGCTTTCATCCATATTTTCTTGAACATATTTATATTTGTATCTCCAAGAAGTCATTAGATTGAGAAAGTTGAAATAAAGGCATGACAAGAATAATCAACCCTTTTATTTTTTTCAAAATTTTAATCATGAGATAGCATTTTAATGTTGTTGGGGGCAACCCTGACTACAAAACCATCCAAAATGAAAAATTCAGGGAATGTCTTTTTGTTATTTTCCATTATTACTGACAGTGATGGACACTTCCTGTTTATTACCCACATGCATCCTATCGACATATATGAGTATGAACGTCCAACATATGTCACTTTATCTAAACACCACTCGGAGTCTTTTATCTGTTGCACCCAGATGGTCTATTTGTGATTCCCTAAATACACCTTGCACATTCCACCTTGGTGCTTATACACTCATTGCTCTCCTCCTGGAAAATCCTTCTCTTTTTTATGTGCACCTGGTCCCTGTTCATTCTCCACAGCAGGGTTAAAGCTCCATGTCCTTCCTTGCCACCCAGTGCCAAGACCCTCTCATCTCAAGACCAGCACTGTCTCCCTGGCTGGTGTGCCTCAGTGGATTGAGTGCTGGCCTGTGAACCCAAGGGTTACAGGTTTGATTCCCAGTCAGGGCACAAGCCTGGGTTGCGGCCGGGTCCCTGGTATGGGGTGTGCTAGAGGCAACAACACATTGATGTTTCTATCCCTTTCCTTCTCCCTTCCTTCCCCTCTTTCTAGAGATGGATAAATAAAATCTTTTAAAATAAAGACCATTACTGTCCAATAGGAATATAATGTGAGTTGCACACATAATTTCAAATTTTCTAGTAGCCACATTGAAAAGTGACAAGAAAGGGCATAATGGCTATACTTAATACTGCATCAGAACACTAGAAAAATTCTAAGACAGTAGATTTCAAATCAGTAGATTTGTACTTATATTAAAAATAGGGTAACTCTGAGATACTTTAGTTAGCTTGACTGTAGTAATCATTTCACTATGCATATATATCAAATCATCATGTTGTACATATTCAATATATACAGTTTTTATTAAAAGATATATAAATAAAACATACTTGTAATTAGAAAAACAAAGTAAGAAGAAACAGGTAGGATTAGCTCTAATCATATAATTTACTTAACCCAGTATATACACATTAGTACATTCTCAATATATAATTGCTCTAAAATTAGTAATGAGGTACGAGATATTTACATTTTTCATATCAAGTCTTCAAAAACTAAAGTATATTTTATCCTTACAGTAGCACATCTCCATTGGACTAGCTCAGCAGTGACATGTTCTGGAAGGTCAGCACTAGACTATGATTCTTGAGGACAAGCTTAGTGACTGGTACAGAGTAGGAATCAAATGCTTGTTGTTAAATTTCTCTCTCCTTGAGTTACACACTCCTGTCTGTTCTGTACAGTTTGCAATGATCACTAGACCTTGCGTTAGTAATTCCTACCCACAAGGCACACACAAATTCCCTCAGCTAATTCACAAGCACTCGGCAGAGGCCAAAGGCTATGCTTTGATTCTCCCACAGAGCACACTGAGCTACCTCTAGTCCCTAAACCTGGAATTCCATTCCACATCACCTTGTCTTGATACATGTTGTTTGTTACCTCTGCCAGAATGTCCCATTCCCTTCTCAAAAAGCACCCTGTCCCTGCCACTTCTCAAATTGATTTAATGCCTATTTTCTGAACATCTTTTTATCAGGACTTACGCTGTACTCTCACAACTAATTTGCTTGTCAGTCCATTCACTGTCCTATGAGTTGTTTGGTGTGTGTATTCCATGTCTTACTGATTTTAGATCAATAATATCAAACACCATACCTGTAAAATCAATGCAGAAATGGTACATAATATGTGCTAAAGAAAATGTTAATTTATTTTTATAATTTTGAAAGAAAACAGGCTTCTGACTAAAGATATACTCTGAATTCATCACCTGCAAAGCAGGTAAATGGTTAACTCTTCAATAGATTGGCCCATTCCCTGGAAAAGAAAAGGGGAATGGGAAAGATGGAATCTAACATTCTCTGAGCACTTTTTACTTACTTATGCTATCTCATTCAACTCTCATGTCTAATCTTCAAGGGAAATATCATTATCCCCATTTTGGAGAGAAGGAAACAGAGGCTCAGAGAGGTCAAGAGACTTGTCCAAGGCCACACAGCTAGTGAGTGACTGAGGAAAGATGTGAGTCCATGTCTGTCCCTGAAGCTGATATTTGTGCCGGTGCCCCAGTCACAACAAAGTTCTAGAGAAATAGCTTTCTGATGTCTTCAAACAAACCCTCGCCCAGCTGTACTCTTTTTGCAGATGATGGAGGAAGCACTACATAAAGCCAGGCATCTCTTCCATCTCTGTCCCCCCACCAGGATAATCTGCCTCTTCCCTACCTTGTCAAACATAAGGGGTAGCAACAGAAGATGCTTCCTGACCTGGCAACAGAATAGGCTCCTGGGGACACGGGGCTGGATCAGAACAGCAGGGAAGGCCCTGGGTCTACATCTCATAGGCAGTCAGGCTGCCAGAGGGCGGGTGTCCATTCCAGCTTTGGAGCACAGACAGCAGCTTTACAGTGCTCATCCTGCTTCTCACTGAGACTCTCGTTTTCTCTCCCATTAAGCATTTCTGCCTCCTCTGTACTGGAGCGTGCCTAACCATCACCCAGTTGTACACATTCGTCTGACACCATGGTAGGTGCTGTCACAGACCACCCCAAGGCTGCTGAGGCCAACCTCAAGACACTAAAGCTGCCAGCAACAAATGTGGCAGTGGGCAGAGTGCTGGGCTGAGGATATGAATTTGCAAACAGGGACTGATTTCAGCCTCCAATCTCTTGTTCTCCTAATAAGCAGCTGGACAGCTGGAAGCAACAGATTGGCGGGGCTGCTCTTAAAAGAAGCACCTGCTGTCCTGAGCACTGTGGCTCCTCCCCTTGAAGGGTGTGACCTGATAGGGAGGATGGAAGGGGTCTTCAGTGGGTTCCTCCACATGCTCATTCTGAATGGACATCACATGTAGATTAGCACCCCTGGGTAAACCAACCTTTTGAGTTTGCAGTTTAGTTTGTTTTATGATGGTCCATGTTTCCTAGCATAAAGAGATTGAACATACAGAATTCGGGATAAAAATGTAAATTAGGGACAACTCTTTACTTTGTTTCACAAGGGATCTGACTCAGGGTTTCTTTAAATGGCAAGTTTCCTTGGTGCACTTAGAATAGAGATTAGTTTATCCATAATTTTAAAAGAAAAAAGTCTCTCAGCAAGTACAGACACCACTTGTTGAGTGGTCTCTATGAGATAGGCACTGTGATAAATACTCTACATGCATTAGCTCAATGATTGTTCACACTAAACCCCCACATTAGATACTGGCATTCTTGTTGTATATACGGGGAACACGAAGCTCAAAGAAGTGCAAAGTCATGGGGCAAACCTGCCAGGGTGGGTTGAATTGTGTCCGCACAAAGATATGTGCTGAAATCCTGATCCTTGGTGCCTGTGAATGTGACCTTATTTGGAATAGGGTCTTTGCAGATGTCATCAGGTGATGTCATACTGGATTAGGGTGGGTCCTAAATCCAGAGACCAATGTTCTTATAAGGAAAGTGAGAGATTGTGATGCAGAGGATACACACACACACACACACACAGAAGGGCAGACGAACAGAGGGGCAGAGACTGGAGGGATGCACCTAGAAGCCAATGAATGCCAAGGACGGCTGACATCCATCAGCAGGCAGGAAGAGGCAAGGAAGGACTCTTCCCCAGAACCTTCAGGGGGAGCATGGTCCCAATGACACCTTAATTTCAGACTTCTAGACTCCAGAACTGTGAGAGAGTAAATTTCTGTTGTTGCAAGCCACCCAGTTGTGCTACTTTGTGGTAGCAGCCCTAGGAAACTGACACAATTGGGATTCAAACACCAAGCTCCCTGATTTAAACATATGCTGTCCTCCTCACGGAACACTGAGGCTGCCGGGTGTGTGGTTATGGACATTGCAGGCTGTCACTTGTGCTGCTGGTATCTGATCCACCTGTGCTTGAGGAAAGCCAGCCAGAGGCATCAGGCGGGGGAATGACACGATCTATTAGAAGAGAGTTTTCCAAACAGCTGTGGTTACAGGGGATTGAAGAGGCACAAGGACAGATGTAGGGGACTCTGCTATTGTCCAAGGAGCTACTGAGGCAGCTGGGACTCATGTGGTGGCAGTGTTGGCATCAATGACTGCCAACATACTGGATTCAGGATTAGCATGAGGGACAGTCACCTGTGAAGCCAGGTTTCTGGCCTGGGTGGGCGATGGTGCCAGGGTGAGAAGAAGGGACAGTTTACTGTGATTTTTCTAGATTTCACAGACCTACATCAAAATGATTTGGTTGCAGAGTTCTCTAAGGTCATTAGGCAAAAGGAGGTGTGAGTCTTGATGTGACGACACAGTAGCTGTGAGGTGTTGGGCAGATCGTTTAACCCATTTAACCTCACTGAGCTTCAGCTTCCTCATCCGTAAAATGTGAGAGTAATTATATGGCTCAATTTATACACAGAGCAATGGTAGACAAATGAGGGACAGTTTGTTTTTATAAAATATTTTATAATTAATAGAATGCTTTCTTCCTGGAACCCTTCAATGACAGATCTTATTAATTCTCATTATTTCCAAATCAGGTAGAGGAAAACTTGTTTTGTTTCCTCAACTAAATGTAAGAAAAATGTGGGGAAGCTGTGTGGTCTGTGGCAGTTAGGGACCCACGCAAGTTGCTCTAATGTCTCAAAAAATAGAAATTATTTTCTAGCTGTGTACATGCAACTATAAAGTATCCATCACTTTAGTGCAGTGATGTAAAAACTTTGAGTAAATAGGTAATATAAATGAATCAAAGCCCAGCAGTGTAGAGAGTATATATTTATTTCCAACAATTCATGGGAACAGCATGTACCAGTAATGAAATAGCACTTTCTCTTCCCTAACAGATTTTTCCCTCTGAAGGGCCACGAAAACCATTAAGTTTTGTTCAATACAGGACATCTTGTCCTTTCCCCTGAGGTTACTTGTTTGGTGCCTTTCATGGTTTCAGACAGTAAACTGCTCCCTTAAGTGGGGCTCTGTCCTTTATCCAGGACATTTTATCTGTTAAAAAGCACAGTGTGTCCACAATGACAGGTGCTGCACATGTGCACATTCTCAGAGCTACACAAATAATTTTCTTAACGTATTAAATAAAACACTCAGTAGAAATTAATAAAAAGCAGGCACGTTTACACTTGTAGAATTGGGATCTGTTCTTTCCACTGAGATAGTGATAAATCCAGATGCCTGTACTAGTGAGCAGTAGCTCAGTTTCCCTGCTACTTAAAAACAACCTAAATGAGTTATCATATAAAAGAGAAAATAAAACTCTTAAGACTCATAATGAAAGGAAGAGATTGCTAAAAAAAGAGGCAGAGATTTTACAAAAGCTATTCCTTATCCAACCTGTTTATTTCCCTCTGTGTTTTTCTCAGGTGTCTCAAAATAAAAATATTCAAAACTGAATGCACTGTGATCTGCCCTTTCTGCCCCTCTGTCCAGACCCACTCCTCCTCCCACATTCCCTGTCTTTGGTTAATGATTCCATCATCCAGCCAGAGGTCTGGAGCTGTCCTGAGCCTTCATGCTCGTCGCCAGGTCTGACTAGTCACTGAATTCTGGTGATTCCATCTCCCCATTCATTGCTTAACCTCTTTCCTTCTCTCCACCTCCAAGTTTGTCTCTTGGACCAAGTGCTCTGAAACTTCCATAATAGCCTTACCTGTAAAATAGAAATAAAGATATCTTCCTCAAAGGGTTGCTAGAGGCCTGCCCAAACTTTGTAACGTGCCCAGCTCAGTATTGGGGACATGGCATGTTCATAATAAATGGTTATCATTCTTATTAACTTAGGAAGGAACCTTTACTGGTTCCTGCAAATGTGAGTATCTAACAATAAAATGATCAGCTGCTAAGGGCTCTTTCAAAAAAATTACAACACACACTAAGCACTTCCTGTGCACCAAAGCACTATCATTCCAGCCCTGGAGACACGAACAAAGAATATGACAGAGTACCTGCCCTCAGGGGGTTTCCAACCTGGAGGGAAAGGCAGATGCAGAAACCTAGTGACTCGGAGAAGTACTCTGTTGGGGTGGGGTGGGGCTGGTGTGATGGAAGCAATAGGGGGAGCAACTAACCCCACCAGAGGAGGTAACCTTGGGCTGAGTTTTGAAGGCTGTGAGCAGTGGAGATCTGGGCACTCCAGATGGAAGTCAGACACGCAAAGGCATGGAGGCAGAAAGTGTCAGGACAGAGAAGACTGTGGCTCAGCGGGCCCACTACCTGGCAAAACCACTGCTCAAAGACTGAAGACAAGGACAAAAATGAAGAAAGCAGACCACATAGACGTTCTGATGCTGCAGCAGTGAGTTCTTCATGGTTGTTAAGGTTCTTCTGAAACTCGAAGTTTCTTCACACACCTTTTTTTCATTAAAGTGACTGAGTTACCACTAATGTTTTAATTTCACTCTCCTAAACATGGGAAATGCAGATAGTTCTCTCTCCATAATTTTATAGCTAAAATTATGAGAGTGTAACTTTCACTTTGGGGGGCCCTTGCCTTTATAATTTTTCACATGACTCATGTTTAATTATTTTAAGGGAAAGATTCATGGCTTCAAAACATTTGAAAATGCCTCAATTTCACAATGTTGAGAAAAGCTCACTACTATAAGTAGCAGCAAGCTTCTTTCTTTTCCATCAAGACCTGACATAATAAATGCTCAGAAATTCCAGCTACTTTGAAAGAATCCAAGTACATGGCAGGGGAGAGCATGCTTCTTTCACAATGCATCCAGATTCTGACTGCTTCTTGAGGCCCCTACTGCTGCCACCTGCTCCATCACTTTCTACCTGTACAGGCAATAGCCTCCAAATTATTTATTGGTCTCCCTGTCCCTGCTCTGCTTAGCTTGTTCTCAGTGGAGCAGCCAGGGTGTTCTGTACAAAGTATCAGAATATATCTCTCCTCTGCTGAAAACCTTCCAGAGGACTCCCCATCTCAGAGCAGAAACCAGATCCCTTACAGAGACCCTCCAGATCCACAAGGGCCTTCACCCCTTTTCACCTCTCTGACTGCATCTGTCCTTGCTCCTGTTTTTCCATCTACCACTTCCACCTCTTGACCTTGATTATCCTCTCTAGAATGCTTATTACCCAGATATCCAACAGATTTCTGAGTACTGAGAAGTACTTCCTTCAAGTCTTTGCTCAAATGTCACTTTTTCCAAGGAGGCCTTCCCTGACTACCTTAGTTTAAATTGCAACCTCCTGGCCCTCTGGCATTCCCTACGTCTCTTCTCTGCTTCATGTGCATCTACAGCCCTTCTCACCTGCTAACATCCAATGTACTTTACTCATTTTGTGTTGTTTATTTTATGACCTCTTCCTCTAGAAGGTAATCTCCAAGAGGGCAGGAATTATTATTGTCTCTTTTGTTCACTGCTATATCCCCCAGCTCAACCCGGTGGGGACGGAGGTACAGTGCAGAAAGTAACCAACCATCTGTGGTCCAGAGGAGAAACTGGGTCTCACTGAGAGTTTGATGTCTCCATTTTTCTTCATCCCCAGTACATATTACTCAGCTAAAAAAAAAAAAAAAAAAAAAAAAAAAAGAAGTTTTGGAGGCAAGACACCCTCTATGTAGCACAACCATAAAAAAAAGTGGTGGGTGGTAACAGCCTGCTAATATAACAGTAGCAGGTTTGCCTATTACCTTTGTTCGCAGTTAACATGAACATCATAAACACGTACTAAGGATCTACAGATTAATGAATGGGGAGATCATTTAGTTTTATTTTCTGGAGGTTCATTCAGTCAAGCTTTTCTGGGAAATAGTACATTATGTTTGCAGAATTTTTGAGAGGGGATATGACAAATACTAGTTTGCAAAAACAACTCCTTCACACAACAGAAATAGGCACTGATTGATGGTTTCCACCAGGGTGATTTATCAACATTTCTTCTGTCCAAATAAACCAGCTTTATTTTCCTGTTGACATTTCTTATTCTATTCTCTCTGCCACACATTAATTGGAACTGGGACCTGAGAGAGGGGCCTCTGAAACTCATTATCCTGCATCATGAATGTGCTTTATGTGAAATTTACCAGAGGTGAGATTCTAATTTTAACAATGCTGACTTGCAGTGATAAATACCCAGAAATGTTTGCTGGGCCCGGAGTAAGATTCTCAATGTCTAAAGCAGTACACATGAAATTACGTTTAGTTTTCTTCTTGGTCCTGGTAGCAGAGAGTGGCACACAAAATTTAGCTATCTGAGTGCAAAAACCCGAGGCATTCTGTAAACTCAAGTGGGAGAAATACTTCCTTAAACTAAATTGTGAATGAATACTAGGAGGAATAAAGTTATCAGTTTCATCCAATAGCAATCCTCTCTTTTATAGCTGTTTTTCCCTTCCTATTCATTTTAACTAAAATGCCAAAGGGGGAAAACACTTCAACACCAAACCCCACAAGTGGAGCAACCTCAACCCTGTGGCCACAGGATGCAGAGTACCCCACAGGAAAGGCCTGTTTCCATGGCAAAGTATGACCAGCACACTACGTGTGTGAAGCAGCAGCAGTGTGGGAGCAAGACAAACACAGCATAAGTAAAAGCAAATGCACTGGCAGAGTTAGCCTGGCATCTTTAATAGGGATCAAAGAGATACATTTGTAGTTGACTTTAGAACATATAATTGTTGAAACTAATTTGTATTTATTCTAAGCAGGTGATGGAAGATATGGAAGATTTCTGAAGATAGGGCCCAAAGGAAAACCCCAGAAAAAGGAATGGCTTACATCCATTTTCCATTCTTTTTACTTCATATGCATGTTGATTGCCTGTACTCTCTTGAAGTGAGATGGATTAAAAAACAAAATAAAACTGAAAGCAGCTGTTTCTTTTAAAAAATGCAGATTAACTAAGGTTGCAGTAAAGCAAGGAAATCACAATGAATATTCAGCTTCACAAACCTCTTTTTTGAGGGTAATGCTGATATAAAATATGAGTGCAGGATATTTGCCAAAAAGAGGAGAGCAAATCGCTTTAAAGAACAATAAATTGACTACTGTGTACTGTATGCCAGATGCTATAATAGGTAGTGTGGTGAAAAAACTGAAAGCGAAGCCCCCGTGGGCGACCAGTTTACGGTTTAGTGGGAGATGAATGGACATGGACAATTACAAAACCGGAAAGTGAGAAATACAGGTTTTCACTCACAGAGTGCAACTGGAGCAAGGGCCAAGGAGGGACTGCCTCAGCACAGAGATTGAGAAGGTTTCAGGAAGGAGACATGAATGCTGAGTTGTATTTTGAAGGGTGCAGAGGAGTTTACTGTTCTTTCGGAAATGGAAAGGTCCAGAGAAGGTGAGGGCCATTTGGTCTGGTCACACGCAGCCATGCTGGTCAAGTGACCTGCATCACACATTCAGCAGCCAGTGTCCTGCTTGTGCTCTGAACTTTGCTTTTAAATCTCCAAGAAATATCTTTTTATTTTTTCATGAAAGAAGTAGCCAACCAAAGTTCATTACTTAAGCAATGTTTAGTTCATTGCCCCACTTCTATTAATTGGAGGCTTCCTATTAAAGTCTCTGAAGTAGCAAAGATCACTATACTGGGTGATGGAAATCAAGGTAAGAGAAAACAGAATGGAAATTTTATGCAGACAGAGGTTTCTTGTGGTTAAATGCGGACATTTGAAAACATTTTTTGGGAGCATTTAAGAAAGCTGTTGGTGATTTAATGCCTACAACACCAGGCTGGATCCCTGACCTTGAGAGTACCTGGAAAATCACACACACACACACACACACACACACACACACACACACACACACACACACACACACACACACACACACACACACACACACACACACACACACACACACACACACACACACACACACACACACACACAGCCCATGCTACTTAAATGGTAGTCCCTGCAGTTGAGAGGGGAGTCATCCCGATGCTCTCATGTGTGTCTTCCAGTGTTTACCCATAAACACTCGGCAGTTTCCAATAATTTCTTTCTCTTTTTTCCATTTATTAAACTGCCACATGATATTTTTGTGCGCTTTTGAAAAGCTCTGCAAAGGCAGCTTTCAGTGATGGGTGAAATTATTTCTATAAATAGCTTGCAAACCAATTTGTTCAGCTTGTAGAACTCTTAATGAAGAAAGGTGCTATTAAATGGAGAAGTAAAAAACTCCATTTGAGTCCAGAGTGTGGTACTAAT
This sequence comes from Anoura caudifer, assembly GCA_004027475.1. NCBI lineage: Eukaryota > Metazoa > Chordata > Mammalia > Chiroptera > Phyllostomidae > Anoura > Anoura caudifer. The sequence goes on from PVKU01001611.1 coordinate 248,029, forward strand.
ACTCTGAAAACAGCCATGGACTTAGAGTAGGCCAAACCTGGGTTTGACCACCTTGATTTTCTGGTACTACCTGTGCGGCTTCAGGCGCATCATATAACTTCTCCAGAACCTCCCTTTCTTTGACTGCTTGATGAGAGAATCACATCTCTCTTTGGTTGTATTGTGGCAGGACCAAAATGAGGTAATGCACCAAAATGTTGCTGATAAGATGCTGGGTACCCTTTGGCAGACTGGTACATTTCTGTTAAATCTGAACTTGAAAGCTAAATCTAAAAGTGATTGCAAATAGCAACTGAGGTCTACAGGAAATTACTGGGGATTTTTGTTGCTGTTTCAAAAAAGAGTTGCACTTCAGTTAAGCTGAGCAGAAAGCAAATTTCCTTGGAGTGAGTTTGATCTTTTATCTTTACTTTAAAGACACAAATCAGAATGTGTTCCTGGTGAATAACTTTCACTAAGGAAGTATACTCAGAGTGCATTTGTAAATTATTTTTTTAATAATTTCACTGATTCTGGATTTCTTATCTGTCCCCAACATTCACATCTTTCTCTAAGCCAGAGAAATTTCTCTTATTTTGCATTTCCCCTGATGCCATACTCAGAGCTCCCAGAATTTAAATTTTCTAAGTCTGTTCATTTGAATAAATATAGTGTCTCAGAGGGTTCAGCTGCAGCAAATTGCTAGTGCTACCTCTGAGTATACAATATATATTACTTTGGTTCACATCTTACATAAATTTGAGATTTTAAATTCTGTGAAGTAAATTAATGTAAATTTATTAAGATTATAAATTTATAATAAAAGAGCTCTTTACTGAGACAGAAGGGAAAGAACATATATTAGGCAAGGCATTGATATCAGTTATTTTCTTGGTTCTTTTACTTAATACTTCATTCCATTTTCAACACGACCTAATAAAACAAATATCACCACTGCCATTTTACAGATCAGGTAACTGAGGCTCAGCATAGCTAATTACCCAGTAAGTGGTCTAAGCCACAAATGGTGCAGCTTTCTAGATAGTGCTCTTTTCTCCAGAGGAGGAAGTGCAGTGGTTACACCAGAACTCTCGAAAGAGGAAAAATAGCAACTAAATTAGCCACTTACCTTACAATTTGTTTTAAAGGTTTGAGCTTCTCTCTAAAGGTCAGGTCTAAATTTTGCTCAATTTAGTCTCAATAAGATTGATTCAACTCTGATGACTTTATATTTTCATTAGTAAGGGGATCTAGTGAAAGATGTTTGGATATTAAGGAATTATTTGGTACTTCTTTCAACATACCTGACCAATACTCAGTACTACAGAGAATGGTAATGTGATATATGACATCCTGTTCATTATAGTTTTTAAGGCATTAATGCCACAGGCCAGTTGACATGGAGGGGGAAGGGCTTGTCACTGTGGCTCATCTAACGTAGTCATCATAAACAAAGACTTCACTTCTGGCTACCTCCTCTGTGTAAATCCTTATACTAGATCTGATATTTTCTCCTGCTAGCATCCACTGCTCCTCTTCTTGGAAACAGCACCTCAGGTATCTTGGAGGATGCTGCTCTTATCCATTGTGAATCCATTTGATTTGGGAGGAGATGGACCCTACCCTCAGGATCATGGGAACAGGCACCATAGGCCTGTTTAGTGAGGTATATCCACCTTCTGGCCACAGGGACTGGCAGAAGGTTGGGCATTGGACTCAAGTTGGTTAAATGCTGGATTTGTTGGACAAAGAGGAGTTGACTTTCTTTGGGGGATTTCTATGGGGGATTTCTACGGGGCATTTCTATGTTCTGAATATTTGTGCCCCCCCCCAAATTCATATGTTGAAGTCCTAATGCCCTGTGGGATGGAATTGGTAGATGGGGCCTTTGGGAGGTGATTGAACCATGAGGATGGAAAATGGGATTAGTGTTGTCTAATAAAAAGTGACCACCCTCCAGAGCTCCTTAACTCTTTCTACCATGGGAGCTCACAGTGAGAAGTTGCCATCAATGAACTAGGAAGTGACTGTCATTAGACACTGAATCTGCCAGCACCTTGATCTTTGACTTCCCAGCCTCCAGAACTATGAGAAATAAATGTATAAAAGTTATCTAGTGTCTGGCATTTTGTTATAACAGCCTCAATGGACTAAGACAGGTGTTAGGCTAATGCAATGAAAGTTAAGAGCTGCTAGTGCTTTTCTTGTTTGCTATACAAAGAACCTGAGAATGAAGATAATGAGTGTGAGAGACACACACAGAGCAGCAAAGCCCAAAGGCGCTGCTTGGAGCCTCTTTAGATCTAGCCATGCCTGCAGCTACTGGACAATTTGGTTTCCTAAGCCACCGTGTTTTCTTTTTTCTAATTGTTGTTTAAACAAATACAGACATTTTTTATTAATATATTGGGCTTTTATATATTCTTTCTTAATCCTTATACTAACTCTATAAGGTAAGCATAATTTCTCCCATTTTTAAGAAAATTAAAGCCCAACAAAGACCAATCATTTGGACAAGGTCACTTTGAAACTCTGGCAAGTGGCTAACCAGGAATTCAGTGTGCTTCCAAATCCCTTTCCTCTGTGATTAACTGGATAACACAATGCCTAGTGCTAAATAATGGATGTGCACAGTGCAGAGTGGACCTTGGTAGAATTGAAAGTGTAGATCAACTATGTACAACCACCACCAACAGAGGTCTATGCCCTTTCTTTGTATGTGAGAGTGTGTGTGTATTTGAGTGAATGTGCCCTCCCAAAAGTGTCACTTTCAAGCAGCTTGGTCATGTGACAAAACTTTAAGCTAATGAATACCTTTGAAGTTGCCCAAGATCATTTCAGACACCAAATGCCTAATTCAAGAAGATGTTTTTTTACTTCAGGCCAAGATGGAGGTGTAGGTGGACACACTGTGCCTCCTCATCCAACCAAAATGAAGGACAACAAAGATTTAGAAACAAGAAAACAATCAGAACTGATAGAAAATTGAACTGCACGGAAGTCCGACAACCATTCATTCAGACTGGTAAGAGGGGCGGAATTGTGGCAGGAAAAAGTGGAGGTTGGTAGACCTGGGCACACAGGCAGCAGCGCTGGAAGATCCCAGGCACACAGGTGGCTGCTAGAGGACCCCAGGCACTTGTTTAGTATACAAGTTATATATTTTTATAGTATATGTCAAAAGAAGCATATAGTCATTAAAAATGTTTGTCATACTGCCTAAAATCTTTTCAAGTGCCACAGTGGTGTTTAGGCCACTCATTGCAAAATACTAGTATGCAGAGCATGTACTGGACTTCAAATCAGAAACCCCAAGTTTGAGGATAAAATGTTCTCCTCTGAGTATTACCTAGGGAGCCTGAGTTTCAGTGCTGTTTTCATGGGCCCCTCCTCTCCTGCTCCCCTCTGCTTAGACCACTCCAAAATCTTAGCTTTATACTCCAAGGGAAGATGGGGATGCAGGTGAATACTGGAATTAGAAAGCTGGGTGAAACAGTCAAGTGCAGGGCATTTTGGAAAAGGTACTTACACTATTATTACTTCCTGTCCCTGAAAGAAATGAAAAATGACCAAGGAATTCACTGCATTTTCCCATCTCTAGAGCAAACTTCTGTCATAAATGAATGGTAATTATGTATACATAATTAAAGGAATAATTTTAAAATTCTTTCTAGGCTTCATAGAAAACCATATAAATCAGAAACCAGTCATTTATCTCTAAAAAGTCATAAAAGAATTGCCACTTGAACTTTGAAAGTATACTTTCAAAAACAGATTTCAAGGATGTTTTTCCCATCTGAATTTTATAGATACTAACAATGACCTGACTAGATTTTCTTTGGGTCATGATTCAAAAAGTCAGATTGTAATTTAGATGTGATTTGATGGTGAACTGCAATAAAGCATAATGAAACTGAAGTCACCTTTATTGACTTTTCCTTTTTATTCTTTTAATTACATCTTTTAGTTTCTCCATGGATAAAATATGCCAGTAGTAAAATACAAAACATGCTTCCCTTTCTGAATTGTGAGGGAAAAGATGCCTTATGAATTTCATGACTTCGGATGGAGTAATGGCTTCTTGTCCTTCTAATGGTCATTATCTATTGGCTCAATCTGCTTTATTTTTCTTCCTAGCACCTGTCACTATCATACTTGCTATATTTATTGTCACTTGCTTCCACTAGACTCTAAGCTGTAGGCAGCAGGGACTTTGTATTCTTCATGTAGTCACCTAAGCACCTAGCAAAAGCCCAGCACATAGAAGCTACGCAATAAAACATTGTTAAATGAATCAAAGTTGATGAGTGACTAAGCTTTACAATGACCAAATCCTCTCATTTTTCAAGCTCTCACTAACTGATAGGGATACATCAGTTATCAGATCTGAAAAATACATACTTGTTAGCGATTTCACTTTTGGCAAGGTCATGTAACCACACAAGCTCTCATGGTTTATTGTTCTGTCTATAAAATGGAGACACTATCAACTCATAGGGCACTCATGAAAATAAAGTGAGGTAACATTCATGAAAGTGTCAATCTCTCTCTGTAAGCATCTGTGTATGTATCCATGTGTCTATCTACATATGAATTAAACCCTTTGGGAAGATGGGAGCATAGGTAAACACAGCTCACCTCCTTGCACAACCACATCAAAATTATAATTAAACTACAGGACAATCATTATTCAGAAGAGCCAGAAATCTAGCTGAATGGAAGTTCGACAGCTACAAAATTAAAAAAGAAACCACATTGAGACTGGTAGGAGGGCGGGGGGAGACACAGAATGGGCTGATCCCACACCCATGTGTGGTTGACAAAACTCAGGAAGGATATCTCATGAGTGAGAGGTCCCAGCCTGACACCAGGTCCCCCAGCCCAGGGTTCCAGTGCCAGGAATATAAGTCCCCATTACTCTTGGCTGTAAAAACCAAAGGGGATTGAGATTGTGGAAGATAAAGTGCTAGAGTCCCAGGCAACTCCTTTTAAAGGGCCTACTCACAGACTTACTCAGACTCACTTCGTCTGAGCTGCAGTGCTGGAGCAGCAGGTTGAAAGGCAACAGAGGCATAAGGGGAGGAACTGAAGTGTCTGGCATCAGGGTGAATGCTGGGGGGAAGCTTTCTTCAAGACAGAAGTGCTGACAGAGGCTATTGTTCCTTTTCTGAGCCATCCCTCAACAAACTTGGCAGTTGGGTGACATATCTGAGATGCCATCAACTTGGTTCACATTGTGTTGTCTCACCCTTGTGATTCACTGAGGCTCTGCTCCACCCAACTTACAGGCTCACCCAAGCTGTTTCCAGTGGTTTTTCAATAGGAATGACTTGTCTTGGCCCATACTCCAGATTCTCTTAAAATCTCTCAAACAAGCAGCATCTGTTCTTAGTGTACCCTGTACCTTTCACTAAGTGGCCCCAGGCCTGGCACTTTAAGCAGCTAGACTTGGTTCACAGCTTGGCCTCACTTGGGTACCTCCAAGCCCACCACAAGTAGTAGCTATGTGCAGATCACTTTGGCTTAAGTCAGGTGGCCCTGGACAGAACACAGTCATTGGTTGTCCTCAGTTTGCACCTCCTGGGAGGCCTCAGAGCCTGAGAGTCCAGTGGACAGTTACAGACCGTGTAGGAGCATTCCCACAAGCAACACACACAAGGGGTGGACTCAGCAAGCACCAGAGCCCTGCTGAAGTAAGCTCTGCATAGCTGATCCTCTATGGTGGTCAGAAGTTGGTGATCAGTTGTCATAGACAGTATTTGCAGCTGATTGACTTGAGTAAATCCTTCCCATTGACCTGCCAATAGCAATCAAGGCTTACCTACAATAGGAGAGTGTACGTAGTCCACAGGGTATGCACTCCTTAAGTACCTAGCTTGGATGATAAAAGAGGCTGTGTCACTGGATCCTACAGGACATCTACTATGTTAGGCCACTCCACAAAGCCAGGGAGATGTAGCAGCTCTACCTAATAAATAGAAACAAACACAGGTAGGCTGCCAAACTGAGGAGACAAAGAAACATGTCCCAAATAAAAGAACAGATCAAAAATCCAGAAAAAGAGCTAAACAAAATGGAGAGAAGCAATCTACTAGATATTGAATTCAAAACACTGGTTATAAGGATGCTCAGTTATTGAGGGGAAGAGTAGATGAACTCAGAGAGAACATCAACATCATAACAAAGGACATGGAAATCATAAGAAATGACCAGTCAGAAATGAAGGCTACACTAACAGAAATGAAAAACAATTTATAGGGGATCAACAGAACACATGAAGCAAAGAATCAAATCAGTGATTTGGAATATAAGGAAGTAAAAAACAAAACCCAACCAATTAGAATAAGAAGGGAACCCTTCTCCTCACAATGGGAACAGTGTAAGGAGTCTCTGGGACAATTTCAAACGTACCAACATTTCAGTCATGGGGGTGCTGGGAGGAGAAGAGAGAAGGAAATTGAGAATCTATTTGATAAAACAGAAAACTTCTCAAATATGGTGAAGGAAATAGACATGCAAGTCCAAGAAGCACAGAAAGTCCCAAACAAGATGGATACAATGAGGTCCACACTAAGTCACATCATAATTAAAATGCTAAAGGTTAGAGAGAATCCTAAAAGCAGCAAGAGAAAAGCAGTTAGTTGCATGCAAGGGAGTCTCCATAAGACTGTCAGCTGATTTCTTTAAAAAAAAAAAAAACAACAAAAAACTTTGCAGGCAAGAAGGTACTGGCAAGAACTATTCAAAGTGATGAAATCAAGGACCTACAACCAAGATTATTCTACCCAGTAAAGCTATCATTTAGAATCAAAGCACAGATAAAAAGCTTCCCAGACAAGAGAAATCTAAAGGAGTTCAACACCACCAAACCAGTATTATATGAAATGTTAAAGGGTCTTCTTTAAGAAGAAGATGATCAAAAGTATGAACAATAAAATAGCAACAAGTACATACCTATCAACAATTGATTCTAAAAAACAAACAAAAACCCCAAAAAAACAAGCAAAACAAAAACAGAATCATGGAATGTTTTGATGGTTGCCAGACAGAAGGGGTGTTTGGGGGATGAGTGAAGGGATTAAGAAGTACACATTGGTTGTTACAGAATAGTCATGGGGATGTAAAGTACAGCATAGGGAGTAGAGTGGCCAAAGAATATATTTGCATGACTCATGGACATGGACAATGGTGTGGGGATTGCCTGAGGGAGTAGGGAGGTTGGGGGGTGGGGCAAAGGAGGAAAATTGGGACAATTGTAATATATAATAGTATAAACAATAAAATATAATTTAAGTAAAAAAACAAATATAGAAAGGAGAAATGCACAAAAATAAACCCTTTGGTACAGGATCTGACCAACAGTGAGTGAACCATAACTGTTTATTGGCTTATTTATTTTTATTCACCAATTTTACCACAGAATGTAACTCTTTCCTTTCTAGTCATTGGTGGTTCTATCCCAAACTAAGGACAATAGATGAAAGCATTGTCTTCAAATACCTTAACTTTTACCCTTTGTATATCCACTATAAAAAGAGGTTTAAAAACATGATGTTCTCCCCAGTAAAGTACATTTAGAGGACAAAAATAAACCAGGACATTGGTGAGATGGAGAAGCACTAAAGTTGTCTTCCTCCTCAACAGTTAATTTTGTTTTTTAGATGCTTTTCACACACATAAGAGTGTTAGAAAAAGAGGGAATTGAGTTTTAAAAAGATGATTTCTAAGGTTCTCTCTTTCTCCCTCCCTCCCTTCCTTCCTTTCTTTCAAGCCAGACTGCCTCGTACCTGTCTTCCTCCCCACCTTCCTTCCCCTGTTCCCTCCTTTCTTATTTTCTAAGTGTCTTTGTTCATTAGTTAGAATTAAATTCAGTTTTTGATTGCCTTCTTCATATAAGATAAATATTCCCTACCCCAAAATAGGTGAGAGGGAAAAAATACGGTCATTGAAGCTTTCTTAGAAGATTAATGTACACTAAATTCTCTTCAAATTAGAACCTTCACCACTAAAGCGAAAAGAACTGGTTGAACTGTGACATGGTTGCCCATTAAAACATGGTTAACAAAAATTCTGGAAAACACGAATCCCTGAATCATTATAATGTTCATTCCAAATAAACATGTTTTAAAAACAGTAGGAAAATAATGGCCTTTCTTATTTGTACAGGAAAATAATAAATTATAAAATTTTAATTGATGGGTTAGAGGTATTTCTACAGAATATCATTTTAGAAATTTCCTCCCACTCAATTTAAATTCCTCAGTAAGAGGTATTTTATATGAGGGAAGGGTTGCATAAAGATTTTTACAGATTATATTTACATAAGTATTTGTTCTTCCTACCAATGAAAAAGTTTCCTTCCATTTTATTATCTTGTTTAAGAACTGGTTTGTTCCTCTGGCTTGTTTGGCTCAGTGGACTGAGTGCTCAACTGTGAAACAAAGGGTTGCTGGTTTGATTCCCAGTCGGGGCACATGACTGGGTTGCCCACCAGGCCCCTAGTAGGGAGCATTTGAGAGGCAATCATGAATTGATGCTTCTCTCCCTCTTTTTCTCCCTCCTTTCCTCTCTCTAAAAATAAATAAAATCTTTAAAAAACCCCACTAAACTAAAAAAAAAAAAAAAAAAACCCTCTGATTTGTTATCTGAGGGGTAGAGAGGGACAAAAGTATTTTTTCTAATACTTGTTTGACTGAGGATTTTCAATTTATTTTCCTTCCATTCTCTGGAAAAGAAAACTGAGAAAAGAAAACGCTATAGGGAAAATAAGAGGTTAAAGACTAATCTAAATGTTAATGTTGACCAAAGGGAAAAAAGAGAACTGTGATTAGATAAATATGCATAACATGTATCAAAGGTGAAAAATGCATATACTGAGAAATGCATTTTAAGTTGCACATATTTTTAATACCCTTTTTAGAAGATGATCGCAAAGCATTCAGATGTGCACAAAGATATACCATATAAAGGCAATGTCAGTTATAGAGCTAAAAAATTGCAAATCCTTATTTCCTACACCATTCAGGCAAGGGAGATTACCCTATGGAGAGAGGAGGCTGAGTGTCAGAGGAAATTTAATCTAAAAGGCTTTGGACTTGGGCACCACCAATACAGCCAAGGCCTGGCATGGAGTATAGGGTGAAAACGAAGGACTGAGTAAGACTGTACCAGGCCCTACATCAGGTTGATTTCCCTGCTCTCCTTCCATCAAGTACAGAAAACTGGAGGAGTCCTTGTGGAGGAAGTGAGTGATCCCAGAGGAAAGGCTTCTAGAGACTTAAATTTGGGGCAAATAAAAAGGTCAACCAACTACAGATTCATATTAGAGCAGTGGTTCTCAACCTTGGGTTTTAGGGGGCTTGTCCCCAGGGACCATTTGGAGACATTTTTGCTTTTCATGTCTAGAAGCAGTTGTGCTACTGGCATCTAGGGGGTAGAGGCTAGGAAAATTACTAGACATCTTGCAATGCACATAACAGCACTCACAGCAATTATCCAGCCCCAAATGCTGTTAGTATTGCTATTAAAGAACCCTTAGAATGAAGTTAACACTCGTCCCCTGTACCCATCACTGCTACAGGACTTCAATGGGCTCTTTTGCAGTTAAATACAAATGGCTGACCCTTTACCACACATTTGAGAAGAGCCCCACAATGAAAGTCAGGGTGTTTAAAAACAACACATTTGAGAAGAGCCCCACAATGAAAGTCAGGTTGTTTAAAAACAACCTAATAAGAAGAAAGTATGAAAGGAAAGAGAGATATTGGAAAAAACTTAAAAAGAAAAGGTGTAAGTGGTACAACCAACCCTAAAATGCAATTTGGAAATACCCAGCAAACAAAGCTGAACACACTGGGGCCTAGCAGTTCCACCTGTAGGAATTCATTGCAGAGAAATTCTTGCAGGTGTCACTATGAGCAAATTTTTCTCATAGTAGCATTATTCATTAGCAAAAAAGCTGGGCACAGTCTAATTGTTCACTAAAGAGAATGGCTACATTAATTGCAGTTTATTCATATAATTGAAAGCCATGAATTGCCTAAATGAATGAGATAGAGCTGTAGTTCAATAATATAGATAAATCTTACAATACAATGTTGACTTAAAATGCAAATTGAAGAAGACCCCATTCATAAGATACTACTTATATAATAGTTTAGAAACATGTAAAACTTTACTACACATCCTTTATGGATTTGTACCTGACTATTAAATCTGTAAAGCAATAAATTTTTGTATCTACCAGATGCCAGGAGGAATTTCCGTCTAGAAGGTGGACAGGAAGGAGAGGTGACTGGGAGCAGCATACAGAGGATTTCAACTTTGTGATGTTTTTTCTTAAGTTGTAGTTTTGATTTACAGTTGCTTATTATATCATTCTTTTATGCCTGGTCTGTTTAAAATTATATTACATAAAACTATTTTAATATCTTCAGAAACATTAAAAGAAAATATTGCACCCAGTATAAAGTAATGAATATCATTCATGAATTAGGAATTAAATTCTAAAATACAGTTGTTCTAAGGAAATTTAAAGTACAGTCAAGAAAGTGTATACTTTAAAATATAAAATTGAAATATGTAGGCTTTTAAAATATCAGTTATTTAATTTCAAATACTTAATTTAAATTTAACCTTAATGGCACCATTCTACATTGAATTAAGTCTTTCTTTTTTAGTAACAAAGTATATGAGATAATAAAGTCATGTACTTGTTTGGAAAGTTTTATAGATAGGTCCCAATAGGACCTATCCAGCTGGACCATGTCCAGCTATTTTCTTCTAAATGCTGTGTATGCTAAATATTAGGAAGAATTATTAATTGCTAAAGATGAGAAACCAATTATATTTTAGACATTTAGTAGTTATAATACAAAATGGGAATCCTGTGAAAGTAAAAAAATGTTTATCAATGTTTTAAGATCTCCTAAGTGAATTAAGTCACTCAGATAAGTGGTTTTATCAAAGGCTTTTAGAGTTGCAATAACTTTTACAATATAACAAATGCCTTTTTTCCCTTTTGACACTAATTTCTTCTAACTAAACAAATAAATCACTTGGAAATTGAGAATAGCATAAAAAGTCTGAAATTGTGATTACATAAATAAATGTTACAAGAAAAGCTATGAGTGGATTAGCTTAATTTTCTTAAATTTTAGAAACACTGTATACTTGAAATATTGTACACTAAATAGTGAAACTTTAAAAAAACTTACATTCAGTAGGTTAAAATAAGTATGTTCATTACCTAAGGAAAAAAGTTCTTCAAAAAAGACAATTTATACTTTCCAGTTTTCATTGGCTTCATACTTACTACATTGTAAGGTATAAAAATATCAAATCACTTATTGTGTACCTAAAACTAATATAACTAATAAAATATTGTATACCAACTATAGTTAATTTAAAAAAATAAATTAGCTCTGGAAATTGAAATGATAACTTTATTTTTTTATATGACTACAAACTTCATCTGGGAAAAAATGTAATGTAATCATTGTTCATACTTGGCATACTTTTTCTAAAAATGAAAACTCTGCACAAGTAAATGCATACAAAGACCATGACCAGTATTAGAACAAAGCAAAGCACAAAGAAACAAAAATAACATGGTGAACTTTTATCATATTAAATGTTTAGATTGATTTCAGCAAGTGTGTCTAAGGTGCTGCCATAGATATGCATGTTTGCAAAAGTAAAACAGTAACCAAGAAGAGGACCTCTCAGATGAACTCCTCCAGTTCTAATTTTTCATCTGCTTATCATCATTAATGATTTCCTTTCTCCCTTCATTTCTTACAGATACTTCCTAAGTGCCACGTACTCTGCTAGACTCCACTAGACTCTGAGAGTAGGCAGAGAAACAAAGTGAAATGGGCTCCAGCCACAGCCCATCAGCATGAAAGGTGGGGAGGAAGTATAAGCCCGAGTCTCTAATATACATGGAATGTGCCACCTTCTGTGGAGCAGAAAAGGGATCCTGCCTAGGGGACGTGCACGCACACACAGACCTTTCGTATGAAAGCTGCAGCATTTCTGTAGCACTTAGTTCGCACAGCGAGTCACATGTTCCCAGTCATTCGTAGTTGAAAACATGAAGGCACAGAGAGGTGACCTAACTTGTTGCAAGTCGCAGAGCAAGTTCAAAATCCAGAATTGGAACATGTGCTATTGAAATGTTTTTAATTAATGTACTGAAAAGCTGTCAGGAATTTGGCTCAGAGCCAAGATTTGGGGAAAAGAAAGATGAATAACACTCCATTCCTGCCCAGAGGTGCTTACACTCTTATGCTCGCACAGGCTTGATGTAGGAGTTCTGGGAATTATTTTACTACTTGATCACCTTGGTACCTAGTGCTGGGTCTCTGAGGATTGTGGCAGAACAGAAATAAAGCTGGTACTGTGTGTGGATCAGAACACCTGGTAAAGTACATGTGGGGAAGCAAGTTCAACTTGGCTGCCATCTGTAAAATGCAAATTGAATGAGTTTTTTTCACCCATCAATCTTGCAAAAAGTTTTTAAATAACACTCCAGGTAGAGAAATTGTCTCTTTCAGCTGCTGCTTTTGGAAATGTAAATTTTGTGTTTAGATAATCAAATTGCAGCATGATGTATAATAGTTTGCAACCAGAAATGACATCTACATTCAACAGTAAGTGATTGTGTAACTAAGTTAATGTTATGTTTATGCAGTACTATACTATACAAGGCAGTTTTTAAAGATTACTAAATGACCTGGGGAAGTACTCATCATCAAATGTTAATGAGAAAACCAGGATATTAAACTATACACAGCAGGATCCTAGTTTTCTAAAACACAATATACATACATACCTGCATTACATGTGTCAAAACAATACTTCTCATTATTTCTGGGTGGTGATATTACAGGCAAACTTTCTTTTCTGTATTGTCCAAATTTTCTGTAAGGTAATTCTATTACTTTAATAATTAAGGAAAAAAACACAGTGAGTCTTAATTTTTTCTGACCAGATTGATTCCCTAAAATGAACTGCTACCAGCTGGTTTCAGGAGATTCAGCAGAGCCCCCCTCCCCGCCCCCCTCCTCACCCGGGTCTGTGTACTACCACAGACTAGAAAGGCCAGGAGACTGCAGCCTCGGGATCCAGCGTGGTTTCATCACTTACTGGCTGAATATCTTTGGGAAGAACAGTTCTGAGCTTTTGTAAATTTATCCCTAAATGTGGCAATTGATATTTGCCTCACAGATGAAGTTTAAAGAGAACATAAGAAATATGCTTTGAAAAGTACTATATAAATGCAAGTTATATCTTACATAAGAGGTAGATAAAATAGATTACAGATGCTAGAATTAGATTGAGGCTCAAATCCCAAATGAAAACTTCTTAGTTTTATGACATCAGTCAAATTACGTAACTGCTTTGAATCTTAGCCACATCACTTGTAGTGTGCAGATATTAACACCTTCTTCAGAGCATCAGTGTGAACTAACCACCTTGTACAGTGTTCAGTAAAGGTTAGTTTCCTTCCTTTCTTAGGCTCCACCTTTTACCTCCCCACCCTTACTGTGAAACAAGTATTAAAAACTCCAGCATCAGCACTTTCTGTTCTCATTTTAAAGCCTATTTATTTTTGATATTTTTAAAATGTATAAATTCTCTTTTTCAGTTCTCCACTATTTATGGTTTGGACCACTAGCTAGCACAAAGTCAGCACAGGTTGGGAAAATCAATGTGAGGACTGTGGACAAACTTTAAGGGAGTCATTTGAGCCTGAAGTCTGCCATAAAAAGGCTCTGAAGCTTCGTGCACTTTGAGCACTTCCCACCAGGGGAAGGCAGCGCAGGAAAGGTGAACGTCCTTGCTTTGGTGCACTCAAGTTATTTCAGCTACAAGGTCTCCTTAGATTCTGGGTTTATCTAAATATATGTGTGACATTCCATAAATGTGCAGAACTCGAGAGTTTCTCAGGCTAGTTTTGTGAGTGTCAATTGACAACCGCACATCTTAAATGTTTTCTTTAATTAAACTTCTCCATTTTCAAATCAATTTTCTCACTTCCTCATGGTGTTACTGCTATTCTAAGGAATGCAGACCTAAGGGATCCACATTTCAAAGCTCCAAAGGTTCATATGCCAAGCCTGGAACTCTGTACACAAATAGATACCCGAGAATATCCGCCATCCCTTCTGCAAGCACAAATTTAGAAGTTCAAGGATCAAGGTTAAAGTATCAGGGGATTCAGCCTTCTGTTTAATTATTTGACCTCTGAGCTTTCTTTTGTAAAGATTTTCCCTTATGGATACACTGAAGATATTTGAGAAAGGAAGCAACCCACTTAAGGCCCTCCCTGTTCTGGGAAGATTACTCTGTAAGGTGCTGGGAGGTTGAATGGAGAGGTTGACCCACAGGGGAGATGACTGTGGAGGCAGATTAGATAGGAAGAGCAGATGAAGGGCACATTGTGGCAGATTCTGTGGGTGCCCCTTCCATTTCCCTGGTATCTTAGCACTTTAGCATGCTCTAGCTGACTTCTGACTGCTAGTGTCTACCTCCCTTTACCTGACAACAGAAGAATTGACACTCCCACACCCAGCAGTCCTTAGCCAATGACTCATAGGAGTCAATACATAAACACTCCAGCTCACTTGCCCTTTGGATGGAAGAGCTAGGAGGTGTGTTGTATTCATTTCCTATGGCTGCTGTACAAAAAGCTTAGAGGATTAAAGCAACACAAATTTATTCAACAGTTCTGGAAGTCAGAACTCTAAAATGGGTCTTATGGAGCTTAAATCAAAGTGTCATCAGAACCATGTTCCTTCTGGAGCCTCTAGGAGACATCTATCTCCTTGCCTTTCCATCTTCTAGACGCTGTTCGCAATTCTTGGCTCTCAGTCCTTCCTCCATCTTTAAGCCAGCAGTTTAGTATAGGAGACCATTCTGTGTGGTATGGGCCCAGCTCCCAGTGGAAAGCAAGGTCTGATGCACAGGACCCACACCCACAGATAGATTCTCCCATGGGGAATCAGGCCTGCACTGTACCTAGACTGCTATAAGACTTGCTTTTGCTAAAACTCCCTCACCCTGCGTTGAGACAGCAAACATTTACTGCAAAGTAACTTCCTAAAATCCATGCTAAACCTTCCAAGGATGAGCATAACCGGTTCAACCAATTTTGTCTTTCATTTGCAAATATCCCTCTTCTGTGATGTGCTCCTTGTTTTCTGTAAAAGGTAACCCCCTAAAGCCAACCTGTGCATAATAAATGAGGACCATCAATGTGCCAAGAAACCCAATAAAGGTCTGTCCTTGAGAGAAAAACCATGCTTTCCCTTTTCCTCCACAGGATTCAGTAGTCCTTGTAAATTTCTTGTGCCTCATCCACAATGTGTTGGACCCCATGAGCCAGGGTCAACGTCAGCTTAGCACCTTCAAATCTCTCTCTGATTCTGACCCTGCTGCCTTCCTCTTGAGATTGCTTTGGTCCCTCAGGTAACTCAGGATATCTTCCCATCCCAAGATCCTTAATTTAGTCTTATCTGCAAAGTCAAATTTCACCATATAAGTATAAGGTAACATATTCACAGGTTCTGCGGATTAGGACATGGATATTTTGGGAGTGCCCTTATTCAGGTAACTGTATGTGTGTTTTATACCACCTCCTAGAATTCTGAGGAATAAGCTCTACTGAGTTCTATTTTAGTTGAGGTGCCATTAGGGACAACAAAGTGGAAATATTATTTAGAGGAGTGGAGTGTCTCCTATGAAAAGGCTTTGAGACATAATGGGAAAGGTTGCATTTAGAATTTTTTTGATAATAAGAATTCATTCCTGAAAAAAATGAGAGATTTAATGGGTATTGCTATCATTTGAAGCAAGAGAATAACTTCCATGGCAGAGATTGGATTGTAAACCCCAGAGGGGCCTGAAATGTCTAAACATTTGCTCACACTTTTCCTTTCAGAAATATTTTTCATCTTGTTAGTACTTTTTATACCACAGGCAGGCACTGTTCTAAATATATTCTTTAGAAAACAACACATTAAATCCTTATTATAAGCATATAAGATAAGGACTATTATTCTTCCTGTTTTATAACTGGACCAAAGATCAGAGACATTAAGTGACTGCCCAAGATCCTAGGGATAATGTTAGAATCAGGATTTGGAACTAAATTGGTTCAACTCCAAGGCCTTAGATTTTAATCACCACATTCTCCTGCTTTGGTGTTGATTATAAAGAGAAGAGGAATTTAAGAAATGATTTATAGAGGAGTGGGCACCTAGCAGTTTGGAATAGTAGAAGAGGAAGGGGAGAAAATGATGTTACAGGAATCTAATACTCAATGTAGCCATGTGAGAGGGACTACACACCAGGAGCTGTAGACATGCCCTAAATTTGCTCCTCCTATCGTCCTGTCTTCTGGCATGGGCCCAATTCAACTGGAACCCTGGTTACTTACTTTCGAGGGCTCAAAATTCTCAGATACAGAGAAGAGTATTGAGTGTAGTAGGGAAGAGATGCAAATAGAGGGAATAAACAACACACTGTATAAGACTATTTCATTCATATGTTATCAGGCGTTTAGTCCCTCAGCAATTGTAAAGGTAATAGTAAACAGAAACCAAATATGCAAATATGCTATGACTTGTAAGGAGTCACTAAGATATGTATTCTGTTCATTAAAAATTGAATTGCTTAAAAAAGAAAACAAGTGAATTAGCATCCTTCAAATATTCATTCCTCTACAATCTCTTGAAACCAAATATGTGAGGCCTCATCTTAATCCCATCTAATTTAATATAATCCCACTATTTAATTTCATTTAATCTAATTTAATCCCACTATGGCACAATCTAAACCTAGGACCATTGAGTCAAACCACTTAATACCTCAGATCAGCAAGAAGATCTAGTGTCCCAGAGGCCTGTCCTGGATGGTTATCAAAGACAAAATTACAAGAGGTCTACAGGATCAGAATCTTTTGTTTTTCATTCTTACTGCAAATAGCTGTATGATCTTAGTCTAATCATTAATTTCTGACTGACTTCATTTCTTTATGTAGAGGTAGAATTAGTAAGATAAGACTTTCCCCTCTTTGAGAGATGTCATATAGTTAATTGAAAATTCTATGTGAACTTGTGAGTTCTAATACAATAGCAGTAATAATGTTAATTCAGAACATAGGAAGCCTTTTGTTTTTTCCATGAATGCAGGATTTTGTCAAATGTTTCTAAGCAAAGTATCCTCGGTACAATCGGTGCTCCTTAAATACTGTTTTTGATAACAAACAGAAAGGTCTTATTGCCAAGTAACATACTGTCCACTTGCTCCCAATTGTAACTGGTGCATGTTGCACCATCCAAGTTACTTTGATCAATTCCCTTACTACATTTATATCTAACTTCTTTATCAGAAACAAACTCTCTTTTCTATGCTGTTTGGATGTGTATGCAGGCTGAAACAATGGACAGTCATTTGTCTGAAATAACAGAACTTTGACTTTTTGGTCAGTTTCAAATCACAGTTGTGTAATATTTCTTGAGAATCTATCATGTCTAGGGCTCTGTTGGAGAACAACTTTGCAGAACTGGTCTTCCAGTGTTTTATATAACAATAGCTAAAATAACAACTGATATCCATATATTGCTTTACAGTTGGAAGGTGGCTTCCCATAGTTAGAAGTTTCTCAACCTTCAGTCATTTTTATAAAACATCAGTATGATATTTTGCCATATTTTCTTAAGTTATGCTCTATTATTTACCAACCATTTGACTCTTAAGTTGACTTGTCTTTTAAAAAAAATCTTAAATGTTATTTAAAAAGTGAATCTCATATCACCACTATAACTAGAGAACCAATATTCACTGGTTGAAATAAAATGTAAAAAGAATAAATGCAATGAAAACAAAAATACTACTGCTTAGTTCCTGTTAGATACTGCTGTTGGGTAAAGGTCCCTGAGCTCAAGATGCACCCTTCAGTGTGAGGGCTGTAGGGGAGACAAAAGAATGTGAGCTTCATACATGAGACAGACTTTGTAGAGACAAATAAGCTCCAAATGGAGACTTTTTACTGACTGTGTTAGATTTTGGGAAACAGTATAATAGTTTATAATCTTAATTTGCACAACCACCTTGTTAAGTAATTTGGTAGGTAAGCACCACAGATATTCCCATTTTACAGATGACGAGACTAGGGCTCAAAGAGGTTACATGACTTGCTCTCTGATTACACAGATGGTAAATGACGGACCTGGGCTTCCCTCACAGGTATTATTCCAAATTGTGTGTTCTTTCTACCATACCAAAACCCTTTCTGGCATAAATTCCCATGAGAGGGGTTGCAGAGGCCCCGGATGAAGTGCAAGGAAGACCCTGCTCCTCAAGTGGTTCACAGTCCAGTCACCGAGAGGAGAGATGCCGAGTGATGCATTTAAATGGCATCAGGAGAAAGTAAATACATACGCTTTGAGATATTTGGCCCAGAGAATAACAGTGAAAATAACAAGCAAGTTCACTCTAAGTTATACATTAGGGAAGGCTTTTTGGAGTGAGGTGGAAACTGCTTATTAAGGATGGATAAAATTAGTTGAATTGAAGAGGAGACAGAGGGAGGCCATTTCAAATAATAACAACACTGATCACAATTACAAAAGAAAACTCTGCCTTGGTTCACTACAGATAAGGAAAAGGCAGACATGACAGGAAGTGCTACCACTACATTTTAGTCTTATGTTTTCTGAGGTGGAATTAACTACTGTTTTGGACTCTTTAAAAATAAATTATTTCCCTTAAGAAGATATATGATCTTTACTATTTACAGATTTTTTCCCAAGGAAGTAATGATGGATGTGTACTAATATTTATTTGGATATGCCTCAAGCTTACAGGGAAATTGGGAATAACACTGTTGTGTGACAACAGGGGGCTTAGTTACATAAATGCTGATGCATTGATACTGGGGACACAGCCAGCAAAAGCACATACATCAGCTTCAGCTACTGCAATGTGGTCCTTGGAACATCAGCATCACCTTCACCTGAAACTTGTTAACATGCCAGGTATTTTCTATTTCTCTTTTTTTATTGTTTGTTCTATTACAGTTGTCCCAATTTTTCCCTGCTTTTGCCTCGATCCAACCAGCCCATCGCTCTCTGACACATTCAATCCGCTCTCTGTTGTACATGTCCATGAGTAATTCATACGTGCTTTCTCCATTCCCCCTCTCCCTCCTCCCCTTCCACAACTGTCAGTCTGTTCCATGTTTCCATGTCTCTGGTTCTATTTTTCTCATTAGTTTGTTCTGTTCATTAGATTCCAGTTATAAGTGAGGTCATATGTGTAGTATCTGTTCTTATCAGTTTAATAAAATGTGGTTTCTGATTCAGTAGGTCTTGAGCCAGGTCTGAGATTCCGCATTTCTAACAAGTTCTCCGGTGATTCACAGTGCATTAAAGTTGGAGATGCACCAATGTAGATAGATGATTAGTGGCCTGGAAAGATATTTGCAATTAAATGGCAAGTAAAAAGGCTGATTTCACAAAAATTAGTTCTGTATGATATTACATTGGTAAATTTTTTTAAAAAAATGTATAAATTTATACATATGAAAGAATGAGGGAGAGAGAGAACAAAACAGCAAGACAGATTAAGATACACCAAAATCCCCACAGTGTGGAGTTAAAAGATTTAAACTTTCTCTTGTGTTTGCTTATCTGTATTTTCTGCTATTGAACATGACTCTTTAAAAAATAAAAGGAATAAAAACATATTTTCAATTCCTTTTGTGTTTTCACTGAGTTCTTCCTGGAAAAAAGTAAACATGAACCAACAGGCTGAATTGGAAGAAAGCAACCCACAGGGGTTTAACCAGGGTAGTAAGGCTTCAGATAGTGGGAATATCTCATTTAAAGAGCATGCATATTCAGGTGATTAGCAATCTAAAATAGTGGGATATGAATTTGCGCTAGAGGGTGGGGACAGTGGAAAGAACAGAAGTGACACTGGAGGGGTCAGCAGAGTCCAATCATGGGCCCTGAAAGCTATGAAGAGGAAGTCTAACTCATCCAAAGGGCATTGTGAATTGTCAGACTCAGATGTGGTCTGTTTGGGGTTTTAGGGAGAATGTTCTGGCCGCAGTGTGGAGGAAGGAATGGAGGTAAGACCGGAGGACTGGAAATCAACCTGGAGGGAACCTGCATTAATGCAGGTAAGAGATGATCCTGGTCTGAACGAGGCCAATGTCAGCGGAAGGGGATGACTGATTGGTGATTAACTGAGAGTGGGGGATGATGGAAGAAGCAGTAAGAATATACTTAATAAATGTGTATTTCCTTCCTGTCCTCCCCATGGAAATCTAAGGTCATTTCAGGCCAAGGGATGATTCACTCAGTGGCAGTGGAAAAAATATTTTCTGGACATAAAATACTTGGCTCTCCTTAAAAAGCAACTGTTTCAAATTTATACAATAGGCTAGCAGTTCTCAAAGTGAAGTCTAGGGAGCCTTGAGGGTCACTGCATTTCCATGGAGGGGGTCTGCAAGGTTAAGATTATTCTCACAACAATACTAAGGCAGTGTTTGCCCTTTCTGCTCTCATTCCCTCGGAGCACACAGTGGTATTTTCTGGAGACTACAGGTTTGTGATGATGCAACTGCTCTGATGGCTAATGTTCTATGTGCAGGCATTTTTCTTGGGCTTTATTTTTCTCATTTTTAATTTAAAATATGGTAAATATAGAAAAATATAGCCCACATAAACAAAAGTTCAGTAATTTCTAGGAGTGTAAAGGCAACCTGAGACCACAAAATTTGAGAGCTACTGCCTTAAGCACATAAAGATTTTAAAGTCATCCACTACCCAGATCTCAGCAAATTTATGAGTATGGGAAACTCTGCTGACTGCAGAGCCCAGTTCCTATGTGAGTTTTCATCGTTGTAAATCAGAGCTGTTGCCTGTACAATATAAGGGTAATGCCTGGGATTTAAGGATGGCATCCAACTAAAGAAACCAAAGCACATATCATATAGTGTGCTAAGTAGAAATATGAAAACTATCTCTGTGATTCTGAAGATATTTTGTCCATCAAATTGGTTTTTAAAGTTAGAAAACAGAGTTGCTGATTAATACTGAGAGCTTAGAACAAGATCTCTGGTGCGTGGGCAGGAAAGCAAAACAGAAGCTGCAGTGTGGGCAAGTGGAAAATTACACAGTGAGGAGAAAAAATGCCAACTAGACTCAGAACCAGAAGCTCCAAAATCAACTTTCCACCCTGAAAGAACTTTAGGATCCCACATGGACTAATCCTTTAAATAATTCAGAAACAGGCTAGTTGATTAAGCATGAACCTGGCTGTCACCTATTCACCACCTGAAGAGCCTGGGTGATAGTAAAGGAGACTTCACTGTGCTCCTGAACAACACCAGGGAATCCATCCTTCTGCACAGTCATGACATGTCTTAGCATGAAGAGCCTGGATAAGGTCAGGATAAGAGCAACTTAGAAAACCACCCAGGAGACTGAGGGCAGTTAAAGCTCAAGATTGAAGACCAGGATTCCATATGGTTCTTGGGAAGACTGAGCAATCTCTAAGTGTTAATATGAAATCATCCTTCAGATAAATAAAGTACAGGAAAAAAAAGGTGGAGAACAGAGTGTATAATGTGGTCTTACTGGTGAAAAAAGGAGTGGGAGTCTATACATTTAAAAATACTTGTACAATCATGTCACAGACTATTGACGGAAGATTACATCTGACAGTGTCCTCATGGGAAGGGACATTGGGGGACTGAGGATCTGGGATAGGGAGGCTTATTTTTGTTTTTCACTTATTTTCCACTGTGACCATTTTTGTACTGCTCAAATTTTTCACCATGTAGAGGTTTTTAAGTAAGAAAGAGTTACAATGAAAATGAAAAATTTGAATGTAAAAAAATAGGATTCATAGTGGGTAAGTCTAAGAAGACTAAGAATACGCATGACTGAACTATGTGAAACCCCCATTAAAAACTGAGACCTCTCCCCAAAGTTTCTGAAAAAGGTTGACTCAAGATTTTGTTTGCTTTTTAAAAAATTTAAATAGAACTATAGTTAGTAAATGAACATCCTATCAACTTATCATCTTAAAGGCTGCATTGGAAAGGAATTAGATAAATTCATGAATTACTTTGGATCTATCTATACCTCTGCACATTTTTTGCCTTTTTTCTAAAAGCAACAGCATTTGAATCTAACCCTCCTCAGAAGTAAATGGCTTTCAAATATTTGATGGTATGCAAAATAAATTTTAAACTTTTTTCTGATTGTAAAAATAATTCATGTTTTATTGTAGAAAATACAAAAAATTGTTATTTAAAAATAAAATTAAAATATATATACAGATTTGATCATTTTATACCACTAAGCTTATAGCCTAAAGATTATGCTGTTTATAAACACACTGTATTTGTTTGAGATGTGAGAAGGTGGTGGCATAGGTAAACATGCTGTGCCTCTTTGCACAACCATGTCAAAATTACAACCGAATTATAAAACCATCACTCAGAACCATCAGAAACCAAGTTGAATGGAAGTCTGATAAGTATGGAATTAAAGAAACACCATCCATCCACACTGGTAGGAGAGGTGGATATGTGGAATGGCTGGTCCCATATCCATGTGGTGGTGGATAAAAATTCCAGAGGGATATCTCAGGAGTGAGGAGTCCCAGCCCCACACCAGGCCCCCCAGCTCAGGGTTCCAGTGCCAGGAAGATAAGTCCCCATGACTTCTGGCTGCAAAACCCAGTGGCAATTGAGTAAGTAGAAGAAACTTCTGAATTCCCAAGCAGTTACCCTTAAAGGACTCACACACGGATGTATACAGACTCATTCCCTCTGGTCTCCAGCTCCAGGGGGAAAGCTGCAAGGGCACCAGTGGCATACAGGGAGGAACTGAAGTGCCTGGCATCAAGGCTGGATCTGGGAGACAGCTTTCTCCCAGACACAAAGGTGGGAAGAGGCCACTGTGCCTTTCCTGAACCCTCCCCCCACAAAACCACAAAGCTGGCAAGCTGGTGTCACATCTGAGACTTTATCAACATGGATAACACTGTTTGCCCCACCCTGGATAGCCCCCTGAGGCTTTGTCCCACCCCACTTACAGCTGTTAACAGTGGCTTTTCCTTGTGAATGGCTAGCTCTGGCTCAGACTTCACAAACTAAGTCCTCTCAAACTAGCAACAGCCAGCCTCAGCCAGCCCCTAGACTTCAAACCTCTTGCTAAGTGGCCCCAGGCATGGCAGTGGCAGCAGCCAGCCTAGATTCACAGCTTGGCTTCACCTGGGCATCTCCAAGCCCAGCACGAGTAGCAGCCATCTCAGGTAGCATTTTACTTCAGGCAGGGTGACCCCAGGCAAAATACAGGTGGCGGCTGACCTTGGCCAGCACCAGCCAGAAAAGTCAGGGGCCTGCACACTCAGTGGACAGCATGTTGCAGCACCATGACCCTGCCCCTGGACAGCTGATCCTCCACAAAGGGCAGAGATTGGTGGACAGTGGTCATAGCAAATTCTTGCAGCCGATGGGCCTGGGTAAATCCCTCCCATTGACCTGCTAATAGCAAACGAGGCCCAACTACAAGAGGAGGGTATACTCAGCCCACATGACAGACACATCTAGAATTCTCAGCTTAGGTGACAGGGAAGGCTGTGCCACTGTACCCTACAGGACACCTACTGCATCAGGCCATGCTACCAAGACAGGGAGTCATAGCAGCTCTACCTAATACGTAGAAACAAACACAGGGAGGCTGCCAAAATGAGGAGACAAAGAAACATCACCCAAATGAAAGAACAGATCAAAAATACAGAAAAAGAGCTAAACAAAATGGAGATAAGCAATATCTATCTATTTGATATCTATCAGAGTTAGAGTTCAAAACACTGGTTATAAGGATGTTCAAGGAACTTAGTGAGGACCTCAAGAGCATAAAAAAGAGCCAGTCAGAAATGAAGGATACACTAATTGGAATAAAGAACAAATTTATGAGGAAACAACAGTAGAGTAGATAAAGCTAAGAATCAAATCGATGACTTGGAACAAGAGGAAGGAAAAAAAACAACTAAATAGAGCAATAAGAAAAAAAAAAGCCAAAAACCAGAGAATAATATAAGCAGCCTGTGAGACAACTTAAAGCATTACAACATTCACACCATAGGGGTACCAGAAGGAAAAGAGAAAGAGCAAGAAATTGGAAATCTATTTGAAAAAATAATGAAAGAAAAGGTCCCTAATTTGGTGAAGGAAATAGACATGCAAGTCCAGGAAGCACAGAGAGTCCCAAACAAGATGGATGTAAAGAGGCCCATTCCAAGACACATCATAATTAAAATGCCAAAGTTTAAAGTTAAAAAGAGAATCTTAAAAGCAGCAAGAGAAAGCAGCTAGTTAATTACAGAGGAGTTCCCATAAGACTGTCAGCTGAGTTCTCAAAAGAAACTTTGCAGGCTAATAGGGGGTGGCCAAGAATAAAGTGATGAAAAGCAAGGACTTACAACTAAGATTACCCTACCCAGGAAAGCTATCATTTAGAATCGAAGGGCAGATAAAGAGCTTCCCAGATAAGAAAAAACTGAAGGAGTTCATCATCACCAAACCATTATTATATGAAATGTTAAAGGGACTTATTTAAAGAAAAGAAGATCAAAACTATGAACAATAAAATGGCAAAAAATACATATCTGCAACAACTGAATCTAAAAAACTAAGCAAATAAAAAGAAAAAGACAGAATCATGAATATGGAGAGCATTTTGTTGGTTGCCAGATGGGAGGATGGTTTGGGGGAATGGGTGAAGAGGTGAGGGGATTAAGAAGTACAAACAGGCAGTTACAAAATAGCCACAAGGAAGTAAAGTACAGTCTAGGAAATGGAGTAGCCAAAGAACTTATATACATGACCCATTGACATGATCAATGGTATGGGGATTGCCTGAGGGAGAGGGGGGTGTTGGATGGATGGGGGCAAAGGAGGAAAATTAGAACAACTGTAATAGCATAATCAATAAAATATAATGAAAAAATAAATCACTGGGAGATAAAAACTTTACATTTAATGATTAGCATCATTGATTTACTGATTACATTATTATTGCTCAATTAGATTGTTACCTATTCTTTTTACAGTAATAACATCGTTACAATTAATTTCTTGCAGACTGTATATTTGAGCATTTGTTTAGATAAACTTCTTGAAATTGAAATTCTGGGGAAATTGTAACAACATTTAAGTCCATTAATGCATTCTGCCAATCTATTTTTAAGAAAGGCTGTTCAACCTTTCATAGCAGAATTTTTAGTATAATTTTAAAGAGGTTAACAGCACAGGAAAACATCAACTGAAGCCATGTTGAATGACTCTACTTAACACCTGTGTTGTTTAACTGGGACCATAACCTTTTACAGTCTTCTTCTACCTGTTATAGAATCACTGACCCTAAGTTCATATTCTGTCCCTACTCCGAGACTCCCCTGTGCTATAGTTTCTTAGCCTGATTTCTCTCATAGTGTCTCCACTTCCAAAATTAAGCTTGTGCTTTACATGATCATTTTTGGGAGTTATCATCTGCATCAAAGTTTTGAAATATTTTCTCAAAATTTTTCCTATATATTTTATAAAATAAAGTTTGTTCTTTAATTGTTTGCTTAAAAGTATTTGTCATTTTCCTGGGAAGGATAATATGAGAGAATGAGTTGAGTACTGGGTATACACCATTTATTAGAATCCAAGGTTTCTGTTTTGTTTTTTAAAAATTCTAAATGACCTGGAAATCAAACACATGGGTTTTAATGGAAGGGGCCTCAGAGGCATCAGAGAAAGAGGACAGAAAGAACTCTTGAGAAATTTAGAGTAACACTACTAGACATACCAGACTTGAGTTTGAGGTCCAACTTTCAACTTTATTAGCTATGGGACAGTAGTAAATTTAGAAATGGTCACAACTGTTTGCAGCTCCTCCCAGCAAGAGTCAATTTCTCTACCTTTTGAATCTAAACTTGTGGTATGACTTTCTTTCACCAATGCAATGAATTGGAAATGATGTGGGCATCCCAAACCTGAGTTTTGGCTCCTGTTCTTGTGATCCCTGACACCACCACCATGTGAACTAGCCCTGAGTAGTCTTCTAGAGATAACAGACATAAGAATACAGAACAAGTCATCAAAGCTGAGGCTATCCTAGGCCAACTACTCCCAACTAACTCAGCAGTTGACCCAGCAGTCATATGTGTTAACCCAGCTGAAACCAGAAGCACTGCCATGCTGAGTCCAGCCCAACTGATGTCCCACAGAAATGCAAGCTAAGTGATTTCTGTTTTCAGCTACTAAGTTTTGGAGTGTTATTTTTTTTTCTTATGGGGCAAAACCTGATCCAGTTATGTGGGACATGTGAGGTGATTTTTCTTGCTTCTACTTTCCTTATCTCTCACAAAAGGAAATAACTGCTCAATTCCAAGTTTCCTTAGATAATTAATTATTTGACAACAGTATTTCCAAATAAAACAATGATGAAAATGCTTCATATCAGAGCTGTTCCAAATGGCAGGCAGGTGGCTATTGAGAACTTGCAATGTGGCTAGCACATCTGAAGAAGGGAATTTTTAAATTTATTTCATTTCCATTAATTTAAATTCAAATAGCTACACAAGATTAGTGACTAGCATTTAGAAGAGCCCCATTCTAGAACTTGAGTGAAGTCATCTTCCTGACCTTTGGAGAGCCAATTTTAAGATCCCCCATTGACACTAGTGGGCAAGATGGCTGTAGAGAACTTACTCTTTAAGTAAACAAGTATGTGAAATACTTTTCTCCCATAAAAACCTGGAGTCAGCTTCTCTGGACTTCTGCTGGCAAAGCCAGCTAGCTGTCCTGGAGAGTTGTGGAATGGGAGGCAGTGGTGAAGAATGGAAAAGTAGAGGTCCTGACTGTTATCCCACGAGACCTGGCCCTAAGCTATTCTTTAAGTTTTTTTTTCCTAGTTAAGTATCTCTGACACTGTGCTCCAGTCACAAGGTCTTCCTCAAATGTGCCAAGCAAGTTCCCATCTCAGAGCCTGTTGTGTTTCTTGTTCCATCTTGGCCTGAAATTCTGTTTCCCTAGATCAGGTTTCCTTAACCTCAGCACTATTAACATTTTGGCCTGCATAATTCTTTCTTACAGGGGCTGCCCTGTGCATTGTAGGATGTTTAGCAGCACCTGTGGCCTCTACCCACTAGATACAAGCATAACCCCCACCTGCACCTCCCCATACTGACCAGGTTGTGGCAAACAGAAAGGTCTCCAGATGCCAAAAGTCCCTTGAGAGGAAAAATCACCCCTAACTTAAGAATCACTGCCCTAGATATTAGCATGATTCAATCAGTTCCTCACTTAATTTAGGTCTGTACTGAAAAACCATCTCTAGGGAATTTTTCAAAACCCAGGCTAAAACAGACACCTGTCTTTCTCTGTTCCCTTTCGCAGTTTTATTTTTCCTCATAGTATTTACAACTGGTAATATTATATCAGATAGTTCTTTGTTTCTTTTCTGTCTTTACCTGTTTTGTTCATTGCTATAATCCTGGCACCTAGTACCTAGACAATTGGTAGATGGTTTATAAATATTTGCTAAACAAATGAAGGAAGGAAGAAGGTACCCACTGGAAAGCTGAAGAGAGAGAGAATAATCTCACTTGAAGGCAACGGACACATGTCATCAACAGAAAGTCTTCAACCATATTTAGCAATTAAAATTTGTATTGGTTGTTATATATAACAATGACAAATTTTTGGAAGTTCTTCTAATAATGGATACATTTTTACTCACCATCATTAAAAGAATGCTTTGAATTCAGAAGTAAAACATTTGAAATGTATTTGTCAGCCACAGTTATGAATAGTATGCACTTTTGAGACCTAAAATTGTAGTCATTTCATATCATCAAGAAACAATGTTCTCAACCATTATAAACATTGATATTTTCTTGCTATTGAACAAAAAACATTCTCATAATTGGAAAAGCACTTGAAAAAGACCTGCATTTGTCCTCCACAAACCAAATGTGTTTCTAAGAGGCTTTTATTAGCATTACTGTATAGGGCTATCAATTCACTATTACCCTGACTCCAGCACCATATTTTTATTCATGTGTTGAAGTCTTTACTTAGCTATAAGATTAAATTTTTTTACCCTGAAAATTTGTTGTATTCTTCCCCAATTCCTTAAGACATAGTAGATAATTTCTAAGATGTTGATTTTTTTTTTTTTTTTGGAAAGAACTGCAAGTATTTAAGAGGAATTACAAGTGCCAGGAAAATTGGATATTCTGGAGAGGAGGTAAAGATACCTCCTGATTGCTGGTAGATCTCTGTGAATGGTCAGAATAGTCTCAGAAAACTTGAATCTAGCCACCTGTTAAATGACAGACCACAAAATCTCAGTTCCCAAGAATCTTTAGGGAACAACTTGTGAACACATTAAGTAGAACTTTTAAAAATTAAGTAATTTTACTCCACATTGTCCATGTTTTCACTGATTAAAATCTTTCAAAACACACAATTCTTCCCTCTCTTTTACAATAGAATATCTGTAACATTGAATGTGTGTGTGTGCGTGTATTTTGACCACCCTATGAACAAGAGTTGTTTCGTGAAGCTGAGCATAAACAAAAGCAAGAAAAGTCTCATGGTGTCAGGGTTAGGACCCCTAGCTACTATTATTACTTTTGTTTGCTCAAAGTTCAGACCAAAAAAGTCTTTAGTACACATATTTATATGTCCCCAATGCTTCCCCTCTCTCCCATCAACCTTGTTTGCTGCCATTCCAGATGTTTCCAGCTCAAAGTTGTTTGTAATCTGACATCTGAGTTCTGGATAATCAATGAATTACTGCCATTCACTTTGCCAAAGATTGGGGGAACCTCTCCTGAGATGCCAAGTACAGTCACATCACTTGACAAAATATAGTGGCAGAATCAGAAGGTGAGAGGTAATGAAAAGCACCCTGGAAAATGGGCCAAAAGGCTCGAAGCTGTGCAGTGTATTTCCGTGGAACAGTGAACATACTGCACTGACTCACTGGTTCTCAGGTTTTTAGAAAAGAAAATAGGAATGTTAGATCAGAAAGAGATCACACTAGATCCCATGGGAGAAAGGTGCTTCATAAACAGCACAGTACATTCCAGTTTATTTGGAAATGATAGTAGGGATGAAATGGTTGGGATGACTTAATAATTTGATTAACCAAGAATTGGCATACATAATATATGTGGATTCTTAATTTTCAAAGAATAAGGATGAAATGCATTTGTCAGCAAAAAGATGATCCAAATATATTTGCCTCAAAGGTCATTAAGAACACTGTAACAACAACAACACTACTTATTTTTTTTTTTAGAATTCTAGAAAAATTGGTCTATACAAAGTCGTCTAAATTTAAAAGTTAGACTAATGAACAATAAAGCCATTACAATACCTGTTCACTTGATCTGGGCCCAGTATAATGCTTAAGATTCTGAATTTTTTTATCTGGCTTTTAAATTATTTTCTTAGTTATTCTCTACAGATTTTCTTTTTTTTTCTATGACTAATATAATTTGAAGCCTCTTGCAGTGATTATACTGGATAAGGTTTTCTCTAAAAGGGTCAAACAATTAGTTTTTCAATGATTCAACTATATGAAAATGTTACTCAAAGCTGTAGTTATAAAAAGACAATGTGTACATGTGTTAAGAGCTAATTGGGTTGGGATATATGAAGACAATGATGACAATTGGATGACAATGCTATGACAGCATCACTCTGTTACTTAGACTGGCACCTGTCCGTTATGACCAGCCAGGCTTATGGTCACTGTGTCAGAGGCACTGAATGCCAAGAACTGAGATGAATTTCCTGCATGTTCAAATACTTGGATCACCAGTTCCCACTGAGGAAATGCCTTTCTATTAGGTCATTAAAATATGACCCATTTTCATTCCTCTTTGACTTCTGCAACTTTAAAGTGTGGTATCAACTTATTTCCCTCATGACTCTCTGAATTTATACCAGTGTCTTGACTTTGGAAATTTTTGAGCTCATTGGAGGAAAGTGGGGCACATTTTCCTTGACACATTTCAAGCTGTATGAGAATGAGAAACCCGTCTGCAACAAACTGTCAAATGGAATATTGGCAGAAAGTAACCAAGTCTCCTGCAAAGTGATTGTCACTAATTCCTTTCCACCTCATTTCATGTATTATTCAAAAATGCCAAAGTTCCTGATGAATTTCCCTTCTGGGCATGTACTACTAAGATTTTATTGCTTGAAGGAGTTTTCTGAGGTATAGTTTGCCATCTTGGTGCTCATAGTCACAAGACATTCTTTTCCTTGGTGGCCAGCCCTGAGCTCCAGGTCAGAGAGTCTGACTATTCCTCAAGAGACCTGTTATAGCATTCCTGTCACCAAATCAGTGTGAGAGGAAGTGCAGCTAACATCTGAAAAGCTTGTAGAGGATTCATTACTCAGTACTAATTTTTTAGTACTCTTACTCTGTTCCACATCTAACACTATTTCACATCATTTTTGTTTCATCTGAGTTATTACAATAATCTCAGATGATGCCTAATGATCTCAAGATGTCTACCACCCTGGTTTCCAGACTTTTGGTGTACAGGGTAAGAGCTAAGGCTGACAAATGAAAGGAAGTGGACTGCTTGAGGATTTGCACTTAATCCCCCACTAATGGCAGAAGAGAAAAAGTCCATAAGGTGAGAAACAGAGTAAAGAAAGACAGAAGCAGTTTGGATTAAAGTTTAGGTATTTATGGAAAATTTCATTTCTGATTAAGATCAAGCTTAAGTTCTTATAAGAACATCATCAAGTTCACCGATGAAGCAAAATGCATTTCAAACCTAAATAAACTTCATATAACCACTTCAAAGACTCAGAATGTTTTGTCTCATGTTGTTATCCTCCTTTCTGGATTATGCTTTCTTTGGATTTATGTTAGTGCATGTAATAGGATCACACCTAGAAGTTATGTTTAGCAAAAACATGCATACAATAGCATGTAACTTCAAGCAAACCACATTGTCTTTCAGGGTCTCAGTCTTTCTTTGACACAACTCTAAAGTCCCTCCAAACTCTTTTTGGAGCTCTATGATATGGTTAACAAACTTTCTTACAGTGGCCAGGGAGGTAACACATGTGGGTGAAACTGGCTTGAGAGAATCTCTAGATGCTATGTTACTGATATCATGATAAACCGATACAAGCATCTTGCCTTGCTATGTTATATCTTAGAAACCTCTGTGCATGTCAACCAAAACTGAGTGAGGCTGATTTAGGGCTTTTGTGCCATTAATTTGACTCTTTCTGAGAATCTACAATAATTTCTGTAATTATTATTATGGTTTTCAATTATTCAAAACCATATTCTGCAAAAGAACCTGTACAAGATAGTACACAAACTATTCAACAATGAAGTGGGAAGGGCCCCTTTGAAGATAAAAGTGCTCACCCAAAGCAGCCTTGTGAGCATATGTGAGGGTGGAATTTCACAGTGAACTAGTAAACTGTATGAGCCCTTAATTTGTTCTTAACTGGTTCCTGAATGGTGCTAAATTATAGAACTGCAGAAAGAAACAAAGCTGTCCATGGTGCTTAAGAATTCTCCATAAAGCTGAAACTTTTCAGAATCTGAAGAATAGGGATATTTTACATTGAAAGTATTAAAAAAACACCAAAATACTTTCATTGTAAAAGATGAAGAGGACAGAGGAGGGACAAATGGTGATGGAAGGATACTTGACTTGTGGTGAACACACAATACAATATACAGATGATATATTATAGAATTGTAGACCTGAAACCCATATAATTTTACTAACCAATGTCATCCAATAAATTCAATAAAAAATGAAGCAAAACCAAATCATCTTGGTATAGGCCATGAGGATCCAATGCATTTTTGACTCAACTGAATAGCAAACACAAATAGAAACTCATGTCCTTAATTTCCTTTCTGTAGTTCTAAAACAATTTGTGTGTAGTGTGTGTGTGTGTGTGTCTTATATTTTTAAAGATTCTACCAGCACCACATATTTCCCTGCAGTTAACATTATCCTGACTTGATTCTCTAAGTTTCCAAAGTATAGTGCTTGATACAAAAGACCATTTAAGCCCCAAGAATTCTGCTCTAGAGTATGTAATTTTGAGTTATAAGAATATGAATTTCTTATGGTTTCAGTTCATGGTAACTATTCTCTTTTACAAATTTAAGAAAAGTCACTGTTATATCAATGTGATAGGAATTAAAAAATTCTTTACAACATACAAGACACACACACACACACACACACACACACACACACACACACACAGAGTTGGAAAACAGCATCCAATCATCTAATTCAGAAATTCTTTGTACTCTGAAAATCCCACTTTCAAAATAAAATTCGCCTGGTTTATTTTAAAATCAAAACATCAATTACTTTTTTTGCCCTTTTTTATTTTTTAGTTCTTCTTTTTTCTTTTTTTATTGTTGTTCAGTTACAATTGTTCCCATTCCCTCTCCCTCATTCCTCTCCCCTGCCCCATCCAACCCCTGCTCCCAAAGACAATGCTCACCCCATTGTCCTTGACCATGGGTGCTTTATACATGTTCCTTGACTTGACCCTTCCTCTTCTTTTCCTGTTATCCCCTCCCACCTTCCCTCTGGCTACTGTCATTTTGTTCTTTATTTCCATGTCTCTGATTCTTTAGAAAACATCAATTCTGTATGTTCAAAAAGACCCAGAGCAAAATTATCTTGGCTAAATTTCAGTGATAGTCACCCTTTTCTATTTTCAATATTCTAAAATGCTGACCCTCTGTTGATACTGGCTAGAGGAATTTTTGTACAAATCTGGAATTACTTTTCATTTTGGAGCTAGTGATTTTTGTGGATTGGAGTGACAACAATAAAAGAACAAAAATACGGAGGAAAGGGGACAAAAATAAGTGTTCTTATGAAATAAGCAAACATTAAAGTCTTCTTTCACAATAAAGGTTTAAAAAGCTTTAATTATGAGATGATAGCTCTGATGAAATTATGGAAGTTAATAAAGAAATTAAATAACAAATAGAAAGGAATCTTAAAAACTATTAAAATAGGAGGGTCTTTAAAATGTCATTTTGTCCCCATCATTTCAGACACTTGTGTGTCTTTCTCATTCTTATCACTTCCTAATGAAATAATTCTACAGTCCTTCTAAATAAGTCATCCAAACATAGAATAGCCTTAATTTGGGGTACAGTTTCATCCTATTTAAATGTAATCATTGCCATCTAAAGCTTATTTCCTTTTTTAAAAAGTCTTCCTTTCCATATAATCATGGAGAAAACATTGGCCATTATTCTCCACACAACTGAAAATAGTCACTGAATTAGTAAGGTTTTTGGTTCTTTTTCTGATACATAGACCTCATTTCTTTAACTTCACTTCATATACCTTTTCCCTTCATTTCTTGATACAGGGTTATTTTCTATGATACTGTACCAAATTCCTCATATCCCATTGTGTATACAATCCCTGCCAGAGGAGAAAGCATTCCAGAAACAACCTACCAACTTCTGGTATATGTTTTGTATGTACTATTTACATGACCTCATTTACATTTAAATGAAAATTAAGACAGCACTTAAGTAGTTTCATGTATGGTAGGAGGTGGGTGTAAATAGATTTATTTAGGTGAAAAAAAATATGGATTAAGGCATCCTGAAGCAGGTGAAATCATACACCCCCTTCAAGAATATTACCTGGGAAAGTTTATGAAATTAGGATTTCTACTGAAATAAAAAATCTGAGCCCTTATAGGAGTTACTTGGGCTGAGCTGAGAATGTTAGGTTGGATATAATTTGGTATCACTTTAAAATAAAAAATATATTATGACACATTAACATTAGTAAAAGTCCCTGTCTCCTTTGACACTATTACATCTTCAACAGGAAAGCTGAAAATAATTGATTACTATTCAATTTGTACTTCTTACTAAATAGCTAAAAATGCATTATAAATCAGGACAATCTCTAAAAGACTCATGGGGTATTTTATCAGAAAGAACCAGTTCATAACATTACCAGATGCCCATTAGGTACAAGATCTGACTCAGGCTCTGCAAAGTTACAAAGGAATAGGGTATCCAATCCCTATCTTCAAGATACTTTTAACAAGAGCAGGGACACCAAAAACACAAGTGGTGGAATCAAACAAACAAAACAGAAGACCACCAAACAACCGTATCACACATACATCTATTACTGACTCTAGGTGCGAAAGGCAGAGTGAAGGAGAAACGTCAAAGAAAAAGTTTCTAGATTCTTTGAAGGCACTAGAATGAAGTGAAGTCAGTTTGGTAAGACAGGTCTTAAGTGACTTTATTAAAGGCCATTTTCTTTTTCTAATAGAATCTGGAAGGTCACCTCTGAAAGTAATAAAATCCTCTCTGCACTGCAATAAGATCATTCAATTTTTAATTCAAGGAAAATCCCAAAGCAAATGGCACATAAAATACTGGAGCTTGGGGGTGGTAATGATAAAATTATCTTCAAAATTCAAAGACTGTCAATCTAAGCAGTGCACACATATCCATTTTTAAATAAATTATATTTTTTTAAATGACAGATGCCACTTTTATCATGCACATTCCTACAATCTAATTCATTATAAATCTCCAAATAGTGTATGGAAATGATTTTAGGTTCTGCATTATCTAGCAGTAATGTCAGTTACTCTCTTCTTCTATTTTGGTTGCATACATGTGAAGGAGTCTTATTTTATTTCATATTTTTGGTAACAACAAAGAAATATAAGACACACAGAAAAAGAATGACCCCACAGAACATCTGGCACTCCTCCCCCACTTTAAAAATGATATTTAATTCAAGGGTTTACATTCCATTCTATCACCTTCCATTTAATTTTTAGTCAAAGTTTTCTCCCCTTAGACTGTCCAAAACCATACACTGAATTTTCATTTTCTTATAGTAATTTTAATATGTACTCTTGGAAATAAGAAATTTTTGCCATAAGACAGTAGGATTGATTATAGAGGTAGAAGGGACCCTAAGACATATTAGGGCTATTAACCTACCTTCCAGTATAGCTGAATTAGTTAGAGACAGATCATTTACTGTCCAATTCATGAAATTCTACTCAAAAGCTAATTTTAAGAGAAATTCTGTTAATGATTAATAAAAAAAGTCCAGGGCCAGACTCAAAGTGAGTACAAACAATTAAAGCAAAATCCACAGTTCGAAAAGTCCTCTACATATCATACTTTTATACAGAAATTATCATAAAGAGCTTAATTCAACAATGTTTATTGAGGACTTATTAGGTACTGGGTCCTATACAAGGCACATCTCTGATAATGTGAGTATTCTGTCATATTGAATATTTGCATTCATAAAGTTATGCTGATTGAGTGCATTGAACTATTTAGATGTCTTTAATTTATAAAGTAATCTAGCTCATGGTATAATATGATTTGTAGCGCATCTATATAAGATTAATATCCAAATACAACTTCTACTTCTGCCATAATCTTACAATTTAATTTGTTATGCAGTGATATTGCCACTGATAAAATTATTATAACTGCAAGAGAATGGTAATTCATCTGAACAAGAATTTAAGGGCAAGTCTTCATAAAAGACTTCTTTTTTGAATAACCCAGAGCCACAGAGTTTGGTGAATTTCACAGACTTGGTTAAGTGCATGCCTGATTGCTGCTCAATCAGACTTAATGAGGAATGCAAGGAGGAAAAGAACGACACTCTGAGAGCAGCATATGATAACATCTGTTTTTCAATCATGACATAATTTGAACAAATCATTTCCT
Organism: Anoura caudifer; assembly: GCA_004027475.1. Classification (NCBI taxonomy): domain Eukaryota; kingdom Metazoa; phylum Chordata; class Mammalia; order Chiroptera; family Phyllostomidae; genus Anoura; species Anoura caudifer. The sequence goes on from PVKU01001611.1 coordinate 283,869, forward strand.
TTGAGAAAGGTGATGTTTTCAAAGGTAAAACTACATTAATGATTCAACAAATATATTTTTTGAAACTATGCACAATTTTGATCTGAAAAGGATGAGTTGGGAATCTGATAAAATTTCTAAATGACTTAACACGCACTTTGCATTTTTTGGAGAGAGGATTTGGGAGAAGGTCCTGCCAAAAGATAATATTATTAATACAAGGTCTGATATATTCCTTCCATTTCAATAAAACAATGCCAAGTGGTTTTTTTGGCATTTATAAATGGAGAACAGAGAATTTACATCCAATCCAGTTACCTCCATTTGCTCTAATTCCAAAAGAGCCACATTATTAAGTGCAGAAAGAATTCAATATTACTTTAAAAATGAAAATGCAATGTCTGGAGACATGTTTGATTGTCTGAACTGGAGGGGTGGGGGCTATTGGTATCTAGAGGGCAGAGACCAGGGATGCTGCTGAACATCCTACAGTGCCCAGGACAGTACCCCACAGCAAAGAAGTATCCAGCCCACAATGTCAACTGCCTGGAGTATACCTTGCACAACACACATCTGACAAATGATTAGTTTCATAGTGCACACTGTAGTTATATACAATTCAATCAGTTGTTTTTAGTAGTTAAGGAGTTAATGCCAATCTAAACATGCCTACTTCAGAACAGCAAGTAGTTTAGGTAAGAGAATTTGGCTCAACATTTTATTCTTACTCAATTTTAGCTTAGGATGGAATGTGTAGAAATTCTGTTGACTGTTTCGATAAAAGCTCTCAGATTTGGAGGTAAACTATCTACAATGTAAGCTGCCTTTCTTAGGGCTTCATGTGTATATACCACAGTACTTTATTTTATGTGTTCATTTACTTTTGCCATTTTAAAGGAAATATACACAAGAATATGGTAAATGGTGTATGAATAAAGATTGCAGCATTACAAAAATACATATGTAAACAGTGGTGCTATGAACATAGGGGTGCTTAAGTTCTTTTGAGTTGGTGATTTGGGATTCTTACGGTATCTTCCAAGCAGTGGAATCACTGGGTCAAAACACAGTTCCATTTTTAATTTTTTGAGGAAACTTTATATGGTTTTCCGCAGTGCCTACGGCAGTCTACATTCCCACCAACAGTGCACTAGGGTTCCCTTTTCTCCACATCCTCACCAGCACTTGTTGTTTGTTGATTTATTAATGATGGCCGTTCTGACTGATGTGAAGTGGTATCTCATTGTGGTTTTAATTTGCATCTCTCTGCTGGCTAGTGATGTTGAATTGGTGAAAGGCAAACACCATATGATCTTGTCTATAAGAGGAATCTAATGAACAAAACAAAATAAACTAATGAGAAAAACAGAACCAGAGACGTGGAAACACGGAACAGACTGAGTGACCAGAGGGGAGGGAGGATGGAGAAAATGGTGGAAAGAGGGGAAGGGACTAGTCAAACAACATGTATGAATGAGCCATGGACATGGACAATGAATGGTGTGGGGATTGATTGTGGGAGCGGGGGGGATGGGCTTGGTGGAGGAGGACTAAGGAGGAAAAATTGGTACAACTGTAACTTAATAACAATAAAAAATTTTAAAAATATATATGAAGATACCTGTTAGTGTGATATTTTAGAGGTGGAATAGAGTTTGGGAGGAATAGCTTATATACACTCCTTCTCCATGTTCCTGAAGACACTGAAGGATATGGGTCCAAAGATCAGAATTAGATGTAGCATACTTAGAGCAGGCACTTTTCCCCTTCCTCCCAAGGTGCACAACAACTACCACAATTCTCCTCTGAGATAGGGGTATGTCAGGTTTGAAAGAAAACCAATTCATGCTATGTCCTGGCCCTTTTCTACCCAAACTT
>PVKU01001612.1:0-69023 GCA_004027475.1 Anoura caudifer
TACTTCTGGGCTCTCTATTCTATTCCACTGGTCCATGTGTCTATTTTTGTGCCAGTACCAGGCTGTTTTGATTACCGTGGCCTTGTAATACAGTTTGATATCAGGTATTGTAATCCCTCCTACTTGGCTCTTCTTTCTCAAGATTGCTGCAGCTATTCGAGGTCGTTTGTGGCTCCAAATAAATTTTTGAAGTGTTTGTCCATTTGGACCATTTTTTGTTTTGTTTTGTTTTGACACACCTGTTATGCAGTGAGGGGCAGAGCCTTAGGTATTCACCAGGGCGGGGTAACCCACTTTGCTGGGTTGTGATGCTGTATGTGGCGAAGGGGTCAGAGAGGGAACAATGGCGCTTGCTCCACTCTCTGCTGGTTTTCAGTCACTTCCACCACTTCCCCCAAGCAAATTGGGCCCTTCTGGTGCTGATTCCCAGGTGGGTGGGCTTACGTATGTTCTAGGACCATGTGGGTCTCTCCAAAGAACTCTCCTATGAGGCTGGGAGTCTCTCCCAGCACTTCAACCCCCACAGGTGTTTTCAGTCGGTGATTTGAGGCTTTATTTCCCCGTGCTGGGACCCTGTCTCGCTTCCCAGTTTCTCCTGGTTTATCTCTGTGCAAAATTGGGACTGCCTGGTCTGCCAGCTGCCTTGCACAGCATCTTTTGGCCCCCATCCTCATTCCGCCGTCTCGCTGGGACCTCCAGCCATTGCTTTGCCATAAGCCCTCTCCACCCGGCAGCCTGACTCCACCCCTCCTGCCGGTCTAGATGAATGTGTCTTCTTTAACTCCTTGGTTGTCAGACTTCCATACAGTTCAATTTTCTGTCAGTACTTTTTTGTTTGTTTGTTTTTAAATTGTTGTTCTTCTTCTTTTGGTTGTGTGAGGAGGGGCAGTGTGTCTACCTATGCCGGAAGTCAAGCTGCTCCATTCTTTTTTCTCTCCTTTATTCCCCTCTGCCCTGCACCACTCTACCACCATCAATCCCCCACCTTAGTTCACGTCCACGTATCGTACACTTAAGTTCTTCGGCTTCTCCATTTCCCATACTATTCTTAACCTCCCCCTGTCTATTTTGTACCAACCATTTATGCTTCTTATTCCCTGTACCTTTTCTCCCCATTCTCCCCAACTCCCTGCTGATAACTCTCCATGTCATCTCCATTTCTGTGATTCTGTTCTTGTTCTAGATGTTTGCTTAATTTGTTTTTGTTTTTGTTTTTTTTTTAGGCTCAGTTGTTGATAGTTGTGAGTTTGTTGTCATTTTACTGTTCATAGTTGATCATCTTCTTTTTCTTAGATAAGTCCCTTTAACATTTCATTATAATAAGGGCTTGGTGATAAGGAACTCTTTTAACTTGACCTTATCTGAGAAGCACTTTATCTGCCCTTCCATTCTAAATGAGAACTTTGCTGGATAGAGTCATCTTGGATGTAGGATGTTTCCTTTCATGACTTGAATACTTCTTTCCAGCCCCTTCTTGCCTGCAAGGTTTCTTTTGAGAAATCAGCTGACAGTCTTATGGGAACTCCTTTGTAGGGAACTGTCTCCTTTTCTCTTGCTTCTTTTAAGATTCTCTCCTTATTTTTAACCTTGGGTAGTGTAATTATTATGTGTCTTGGCGTGTGCTTCCAACAAAAACTAAACTTTAAATTGTATTTAATTTTAACTAATTTAGACTGGATGTACTACCTGTGACAATTGGCCACCACACTGGACATCACAGGTGTATACAAACACATAGGTAAGAAACCAGGCCCTGTGCCTGCCAAGGAGGACCAGTCAGGACCCCATTTAGGGAGAGGGCATAGATGGGACACTAGAGATAGAGTCGAGTAAGGAGAAAGTAAAATGAGTAGATTTGAATGAGCAGATTTAGACATAAATAAAAAAGTGTATCTTGCAGAAGAGAAATCAGATATGTTATTATAGCTGATGTCATAGACCCTAGCTAGGCTAAGAAATAATCAAGGACAAAGATCACGTACATACTCAAAATTCTTTGCTCCCTTTCCGACTTCACACCTAAAGAGCATTTCCCATGTCAGCTGAACCTGACAAACAGATTCTGATACCACACTGATTTTAAACCCTCCGCACCACCCTGAGGATGCTGGTGAGCCACAGCCATGTTTGTTGAGCAGATCTTGTACTACTGGACACAGAACCCACACAGGTGAGCATAGAAATGCGAGCAAAGAAATCTTTTTGAAATCTCATTATATGACTTGGTATTTCCATGACTTTTTCTGAGCATAAAAATAATGCCCCTACAATTTACTGTTTTTCCAAAATTATCATGTCTGGCAAGAAACAACTAAAGATAAGCTTAAAGCACAGTGCTAGGTGCTGGGCAGCACGCAAAGGACAAAGGAGGCAGGGTGCGGGAGCGGACAGCAGCTATCGCCTGCGTGGGCACCTATGGGGGCAGCGCGCCCGTGTTGGGAGGGGCTGCAAATGTGTGGCATGCTGCCCTTCCCCCAAAATACATCCAAGTCCTGACCCTGGAAACTGAGTGTGACCTTATTTGGGAAAAGGGCTGCTGCAGATGAAATTAGGTGAGGGATCCTGAGATGAGATCATCCCGAATTTAATGTGGCCCTAAACCCAATGTCAGGTGTCCTTACAGAGTCAGAAAAAGATCTGAGTCACAGAGACACACAGAGAAGAGGGCATACGAAGGCAGTGCAGAGACCAGAGTGATGCTTCCAGAAGCCAAGGGTAGCTGAGGACTATGCTGAGGAGAGAGGCTAGAACGATTCTCCCTCAGACTCCCAGAACCAACCCTGCTGACACCCTAATTTCAGGCTTCTGCACTCTTAACAGTGAGAGGATAAATTTCTTTTAAGCCATCAAGCGTATGGCCATGCTTTAGAGCAGCACTGGGAAACTAATACAGTGAGCAAGGCAGGTCGTTCCAGGCAGGCTTTGTCCAGGAAAGCAGCAGATTTCCCTCTCAGTGATGCTAACCTGAGACCAGTATGCACAAAGTCTCCAGCAAAGGCTACTCCCCTTCAGACCCTTTTGTATGCTGAACTGGACAGTGAAAGGAAGAGAGCAGAGAGCTCTGGAATAAACTGGGACCTCAAATGCCTTCTGAGACTCAACACTTGACTCTCTCTCTGAGGGTCTGGGTGGGCCTGACACCAAAGGCCTCAGAGGGAGTTCACAGGAGGAAAGGAGCATCTGGTTAGTGTCCTGGCCCTCCCCTCTCCCCCCGGTGACGTTGTGTAGGCAGGGCCGCTTCAGGCTCGGCTTTAGGCCAAGGCCTGGCTCCTCTCCAACACAGTACGTGAGAGTCAGCTAAAGTGACTACAGCCATGGAGTGCACCCAAGGGCCACTCTGCAGCCCTGCAGGGTCTGTCCTTGCCAGAGCATCCCAGGCCAAGGGCAGAAGGAAGCCTGTGGAAGCAGGGAAGGAACTCTAGAGAGTGGGAGATATTATACAGTTTGGAGACCAGTTCAATGGGAGGTCAGAGGAGGAGAGACACGTGTGCTGAGATGGCAGCTCTGGTGTCCCATCTCTCCCGTCAGGCTGTCCTCTGACTCAGGGCTCTCTGTCTAAAGGGTCTTTGGGGAGAGAACCACAGGCCTGGGCTCGGGACAACACCCCACTTCTTCATTCGAGCCCATGCACACCATGAATATTTCATGCTTCCCCCAAGAGCCTCTATGACACAAAGGGTCTGTCCATTCCAGATTCCAAAAGCATATTTTAAAACCTCATCAGCTATGTGGTTTTTAAACTCCAGGAACAAACTGGAATTTAGTAGATATTGTAAAGAACATCTGCTGTCCCATGCTTATAAAAAGCACTTCATTCCATCAGTTGATATATTAGTTTGTCCATCAGGATGTCCATCAATCAACCCACTGACCTGCCCTCTATGTGTGTGTCACACACACACACACACGAGTCAGAGATGTCTGGAATTGTGCTCATCTACTGTGAGCAGCGTGCATTCTCAGTGGTGGGATTTAGAGTAATTTTTCACTTTCTTCTTGGCTCTCATCTGGATTGTCTGAATTCTTTACATTGGACACATGTTACTTTCAGAAAAAACATTAAGGTCATTATTCTAAAAGTAATATTAAAACATTCTGTAGTGGAAATAAACAGAAAGAAATAAAGAAGGGAAGGAGAAGAAAAGATAAACAAGGGAAGGGAAGAAAATAAAAGAAAAAAGAAAACAAAGAAAAATGAAATGGGAGAAAGAGGGAGTAAGTGACGCCGCTCGGAAGGAACACTGAGGCCACCATCCGCATGCCCGTCTCCGGGCCCTGGGGCCTGCTGCAGGCCCTCCCACCCCACTTCCACAGGTGAACCGCAGGAAAGCTCATGGAAGAGGCTCATTAGGGCCAAAATATCAACCATCTCTCCCCCGGAAGAAAGCGTGGGAAGTGGGGGGCCTCCATGGCCAGGGCCCCTCCAGCTTCCAGTGCAGTGTGGACCAGGCTGCACTTCATGGTGCCTCTACTTCACCACCTTGAGGGTCTGGTTTGAGAGGCCAGAACCTTTAAGCGACAGAGTGGGTGATGTTTTAGACTCTGGTCTAACCTCCCACTCAGAGGCTCAGGACTTCTACCACACTTTGGACTTTAAAGTGACCTTCGCAAGTCCCTTAACCTCTCTGAGCCTAAGGTCCCTCATCTCTGAAATGGGGAATCCAGACCCACCCTGGGAGGATGCTGAACCCAACATGTACAGCTCAGGAAGGCATGCTGTCCTTCCCCAGCAAGCACACAACCAAGACACAGAGCACACGCAAGGCCAAGCAGCGTGCCCCTGCCGGTGATGCGCTAGCTCCAAGGCTGCGGTGGAGCCTGGGAGTTCGGGACAACATCCGTGATGACTAAGGCTTACTGAGCAATTACGGGCTCTACACATAGTTCCCATTTAATCCTCACAACATCCATAGGAGGTGAATTCTTTAATTATTCCCATTTTATACACAGGGAGGTTAAGAACTCCCTTTCAGTTAAAAACTTGCTGCCAGTCACAAAGCTTGCAACAGTAGCAGAGTGTTTTAATTTAGGCATTCCATCTCTTAAACATTACACCCCATGCCTACTCTACAATAAATAAGATGTGGCTCTCTTTTTTAACGATGTTGCATTTTTAGATAGGGGCAAGGTGCAAACAAATATAAAATAGTGCACTGCGATAACAGGTCATGTGCGCAAAGTGTAGAGGTGACGTGGGAGAAATAACTAATATCTCAGAGGGGCAGAGAAGATTTCCTAAGAGTGATGAAACTCAATCTGGCTTTTAAAGAATAGATGGGAGTTTTCCTGGCTTAAAAAATAAATAAAAGGGAGGCCTAGGCAGAAGCAATAGTTTGGGTAGACAGAGGCAAAAGAAAAAAAAAAGAAGCAAGTAACAACTCAGTATGTTGGAAAAGTTTAATGGAAACAACACATAGTAAGAAAGCTAAAAATGCTAGAAAGAGAAGAGCCCAGCGTGCAGAGGGAGTGACGGCTCGAGGCCCAAAACCAAGGCTGATAAAAGATCTGGGAAGAGGTCAGAACAAGACGGCCTGAGGAGGGGTGACCCACAGAGATGGCCAGCAGCCACCTCTCACTCATGGTGTGACTGCCCTGCAAGGAGCTTAGGTTGCGTCCTATAAACACCCACCACGCAGGCCCCCATGGTTCCTCTCCCACAGGAACACAGGTGACCCCTGGAACAGATAGCCTGTCACTGAGCACCCCAGAACTCTGACCCTTGTTTCCAGACAATGGCCAGACTCTGGCCCCGGTTCTGGCCACACCAAACTGGACACTTTAGTCTTTGCCAGGCCTGCTCTGGTGGTTTGAGTGGGATGGTCTCACCCATTTTGCCTCATTTCCCTTTGCTTACCTGCCACCAAGTGTCTGTTACTGCAAGAGGTTGGCTATGGGTGCCTTTTCCTTTTAACAATCTCAGTTTTCAGTCACAGATTAACCAAACCCAAACAAAAGAATCTGCTCAAAAACAAAAGGCTACTGCACTCCAACCCTGCTGTGCTGAATGCGTGCGTTTCTAAGTCCTCAGTCAACAACCTCTTAACCTCCCAGCCTTTTTCTAAAGACACCATAAAAGGAGAAATCAGAGCCGAAAGAACCTCAGTGCAGAGCAGATCAGCATATTAATTTATAACAGTCCACATACTCTTGGCATTACCTCACGGCCTGATTCTAGGTTCCACGCGTGAGTATAAACTGGGGCAACATGAAACTCCCTGATATAAAAGGCTGGTTTAGGCACAGGTCCAAAGAAATGGATCATGCAACAAGTAAGCAGACTCTCTGCTTTTGGATTCTCCTGTGCTACTGCAGACAGCTTGGACAGGAGGGGCCCGCGCCACCACCTCAGGATGCCTGACATTTCATGGCATGCCAAGATCACAGGATTGGCTCAAAGTCACCCAGCTAATGCAGAAAACTAGGATTCAAAGTGCAAACTCTGACTCTTCAATGTTAAAAACCATACTTTGAATCCAGTTCTTAGGGAAATAAGGTGACAGAGTTTTTTGGGGGGTAGGGGGCAGCTTAACAATAGCACAGGGAAGGAAAATAATGGCCCCCAGCCTTTACCAGGTGCTGCTGGGTGCTTCACACACAGTTCTGTTAATCCTTATTGTCCTTCCGGGAGGTCACCAGCACCATCAATATATTTCACAGGGAGGGAGCTGAGGTTGAAAAAAGGCCTAGAAACTTGGCTACAGTCAATTAGTGAGAGTCCAGATTAGAACTGTCTAACCTTCAAATAGGTCAATCTGCCTACATCACACTGCATTGAGGAGTCATTTGACTAACCCTCAAGCCTTCTAGGAATGTCTCCTGGGTGTCTCAGCCCTCCACCAGGTCCTTTGGGGCAACCAAAGGCCTCCACAGGTGTGCCTGCAAAGCTTTATCTTCCAGCCTGGATGGGCCTCTCTCGACCAGTGCCCAGTGCCCAGGTTCCTGAGGACCTTTGGGGCAGAATAAAGACTTGCTGAGTGGATGGCTTGTGAGGCAGAATGTCCAGGGCTCTCTCACCCCATCCAGAGTTGGGGAACCTTTTAGCTATCTATCAGGCCAGACCAGTTTATCCAGTTCCAATTTAGGACAACTTTTACATGTTAACTAGTTGGTTCTTGTAGGGTTTATCTCGCAAGGCAAGTATTTGTGGTTTTTCTCTTGGGGCGACACACACTGAACAAACAGAGCCAAGCCCTGCTGGGCCAGGTTTCCTCCCTGCTACCTTGCTGCCCCGGCTCCTCACTCTTAGTCCACCAAGGGCCACAGGGCCTGGCTGTGAGCAGGCCTGACTGGTACCTAAAGCAGCCACCAGGTTCTCCAGCCTCCGTGCTGGCTCACCATCCATTCTTCCTCTGGCTGGGCTGCTGCAGCCCCTGCTGCCTCCCACAGTTCCCTCTTGGGGTGGAAAATGGCCACTTAGCTTTTTAAGCAGTTCCTAGGGGTAGAAGGAGAGAAGCGATTGTACCCAGTCAGGCCACATCCACATGAACATGCACAGACATCCTCTGCCAAGCCTGGACCAGGGTGGGATTACTTTACACATGCTAAGCCCATCTCCCTCCTTTCCTCGTCTCCCTCCCCACCAAAAAGACATGTGCGCACATGCACACCAATTTGTCCTAAGGTCTGGAAGGGCCACGTGGGTGACAAAAGGTCCTTAAACAAGTGGTATCTATGCAAATAAGGGAAAGGGCCTCTGTTTCCCAAGGCACAAGCTCAAATGTCACCAGTCACCACCAGCTGAACTTAATGAACAGCACTTTCCCCGAGGAAAGTGTGAAAGCAGTGTTCGCTTTGACAGGTTCGTATGTCATTCTTAGAATTTCGCCTGCTTCCTACAGAGCAATTAGATTGGGGTCGAATCTGTGTGTTGCCTCAGAAACTGTGTCTGAATTACCAAATAAGAGGAAATAGAGAATAAGTTATGAATAAAAAAGTATTTTGAGGAACAGAAATCATACATTGTTAAATTGAGCTTCTGAAAACACATGTTACAGAAATTTAACATTTTATGCCTCTTAAAAAAGTCTAATCCAGTCACAGCTATTGTTCCTTTGTATATGTGGTACTTCACAACAAACAGACATGGTTAAATGTGGAATATAATTAATAACCAGTGTGAACACCACTGTTCCAAATACTGACCTTCAACTTTAAGAAAAATAATCACACCCAAGTGACCACTTTACTTTTCTTCTTAAGTGTTAACATGACAAAATACTAACATTTTTAACATTTCGCTAACTTGAATTTGAATTTCTTTTATGTTTAAATGGAAAATGAATTTTAGATTTAACAAAATATTACAAATTTATATTGAAGGACATTAATACACAGGGGTTGGCAAAAGGAAGTCGACAGTTGTCCGTATGGAAAAAGACATGCAGGTTGTATTGTTACAACAGCTTCACTGAAGCACTGACAACTGGGCGTCTGCTCTGGCTCGCCCTGTATTTATTAAATACCACTCCTTTCCATGTATCAGCACTCAGAGCAAGGCTGCACAATCTATTTTTATATTAAAAGTTGAAAACCAATTGCCCTAAATCACTTAATGGATTAAGTAAGTCCTAGAAGTGTAAGCACTTGTGGGAGAGGGAGAGAGTGTGCATATGTGTGTCCCACATGTGCTGGTGGGGTGGCGGCCCTCACAGCACTTCCCTAATGGGTTACAATTGAAAGGCCATCCACCGAAGTGATTTCTCCCCAATCTGAAATAGGAGTATTTTTAATTCTTTTTTTTTTTTTTTTTTTATTACTGCCTGTGCTTTGTTGCAAGTCAGTCCCTAAAGTCTGGCCTTCCACATCGTTCCCCTGCAACCCACCCCCATACCCTTCTAGAAGAAGGATGACCTCAAGCAGGAAACAATCGCCAGCATCTGCTTGGGGCTTTGATTTCTCAGGTTTATTTTACACATCCTAATTCTGCAGGAAACTCCCTGCAGATGTGGAGGAGCCCTCAATCACTGGCCTCTTGTTAAAAGACAAACAGCCAGAAGAAAGAAACATGACCAGGAGGACAAACAGCTGTTCAGGGCTCAGCTGCCTCCCAGAACGGCACTATCCCCAGAAATGAGCCACACGCTCATCTTCACCGAGGGTCAAGCTTGAAGGTCCTTTGTTTAGTTAGAGATGGTAAAAGCAGAGCATCTGCACCCCCCACTCCTCTCCCACACCCCTGACAGACATCACTAATCGATCATCATATCCTTGTCCTCTGAGCCTGAAAATATGTTCCAGAATTCTCGAAAAGGATTCCAGCCAGATTCCATACTCCAGATTAAATCTACTTGCCATCTTGGGAGTCTAAGTTCTAAGGGGTGAGGATCATACAAAGATTCTCATGGGGCTGAGGGAGAGGGGTACTTCATTCAAGTCCTGAACAGAGTAGGAAGTTCTGTTTCATTGAAGTACCATCTCTGAACCCAACAATGTTGAAGCAAGCAAGGAGCCATCGACTACAAGAAGACGCTGGTGCTGATGAGTGTCTGCATGTACTGAACGTGAGCCCTGTGCGAGGCACTGCTCTAAGCACCTTGCATGTATTGTCTCATTTAATTAATAAAAGATGACTCTGACGCTAACATGACCCAGGATCCAAGACTCATTTCTCAGATCCAACATGCTTCACAGATGAGTGTAGCAAGTCACACAGGACAGCTGCATGCCAAGAGTGCTCTCACCCTCCCAGGACCTGAGCAGCATTAACTCTGCTCAAGAAGGAGGGCTTTCTAACATCCAGCGCAGCCCTGGCCCATCTGTTCCAGTCTGTCACTTAGCCACATTCTAGCTCTTGAATGTGCAGCTTCAAAAAGAAGCGGACTTTGTAACATATTCCGCCTTGGCCCAGATGAATAGCACAGCTTTCATAAAGACATACATCTTCCTTCCACCATCCACCATATCTGCCAATTATTTCTGAGAGTTGTGAGGACCACAAATCTATTCAGCAGCAAATCCAGATGATGCCAAGGGCTTAATTTCAGATAACTGGAGACAGGGAAGCTATTGAGTTTCTTCTCCAGGGCTTGGGTCAGACCCTGGCCCACTGCATCGTTTGCCCTGATGGGCCAGTATTTGGCCATAGACTTGGCCAATGCCCACTCTGGTGTTACTCTGACCTTGGGGATCCCCCAGGGATCCTGAGAGACAGCCTTGAACTGGCTGCCCCCAGAGATGGGGATTGAAAAATAGTAAGAATGATGGTGAAAATAACAATAAAAATGAGAGCTACCAATTCTACTGGATGTTTAGTAAACACCCAGAAATGTGCCAGATGCTTCACATACACAATCCCCAAGCTGTTTATGACAACTTTGAAAGGCTGCACAACTCCCAGAGCAAGGGTTCTACAAAAATCCTGTGCTGGTTTCAAAGCTAGGACATTTGAAAAAGTCTTTTAACTCTGCCTCCCTGTTTGCAAGTAAGAGAATTCTCCTTGTTTTTCACTTGTATGTCATGAAGAAAGATGACACATATGAACACACTTTGTACTATTTTGCAGAAAAGAGCTAAGTTCTCAGTGTGTTCCATTTGTTGATGTACTGCTCTGGCTTCCTGTTTGCTGGATGAATCTTATCACACTGCCCTCCATAATATGAATTCTAAATCTTAAAAATGGTTTCTCTTTAAATATTTTCATCAACTAAACAGCAACTAAAATAGCAGGCGGGGAGGTTGCAAGTTTCTGAGGGCAGAGGTTGCATCTTACTCATCTCTGAGTTCCACATATTTGTCATAAAAGGGACATGCAAGAAATGTTAGCTGAGGAAGAAGGACCAGATGGTGGGAGAGGGGAGGTAGGAAGAAGCCACAGCCTTAGTCCACCATTTTTCAACAAGCATCTTCTAAGCCCTGCAAGAGAGAAAGGCTTGGTGCCCCCTTAAAAATCGGGTGTTTGATACAAAATCTTACCTCTATGGAGAGGGAAATAGCACTGAGTAAAATGTGAACCTGACTTAACATGTGTCCTCAGTGACAGCCGCAGCCCCTGGTACCCTTGTTCTGGCCGATTCTTGGGAAAATAAAATGCCCACACTGATGCCATGGGAATGTCTTCTAACAGCACTGCCCTTGTGCACTGAACCAGTTGCCAGCCACCCAGATCCACATTTTTCCTCCCAACATTGTGGATGCCAGAATGGCAAGGCTCCTGGCCAAGGAAAAACAAAGGCTCACCCTAATTAGAGCATGTGGAGGGTGAGAAAGCTCAAGTCTGAGAGGCCCACACAGCAGAAATGGGAAACCAGAACAGACAGCTGTTTGGAGTCTTGACGGCCAGTTCTCCACTTCTGTGACACAGTAACAGTCCTTTCACAAGGACAGTTACCAGGGGCTTCTGGGTGGGCTGGGGTGCACCCCACAGACCTGGCCTGAGCCGAAGCAGAGCCTCAGTACATTCCTCCCAATGCCCTCTCAGCCTGGAGACTCCAGAGAAAAGACACCCATGCTCCTCTTGAGTTGAGCTGCAAAAGCTTGCATCACACCCTGCTTCCCCAGGCAGAAAGCGCAGTGCGCTGTGGCTCTCTCCACCACAACTGCAGCCAGCAAGGAAGGAAGCTGTCCTCCCACCCAAGCATCCCGGCTTCCATAGGAGCACCACTGTTAGAGAGGCCTCACGGGGGGAGGCGCAGCTGAGTACTCACAGGTAATCTAGGTGAGCTAGACTGGAGAAGCTGGCAGTGTACAGTTCATAGACTCATCATTCCAATACTTACTGAGAGCCTTCTGTGTACCACAAGTCATTCTAGGTGCTGATCACACAGTGTGGACAAAACAAGACAGGTGCCATCAGGGACCACAATCCCTACCTTAACCTTGTGGCAACCACTGGACCACCATAGGGTACCATCACAAAACTTGAACTGGGGTTCAAATCTCAGGCTGCATCTAACTTTGAGATCTTAGACACCCACCCAACTTCCCTGGGTTTGCGGGGAGGATTAGATTAAGGCAATAATTGGAAGGTCCCTAAATAGGGGCTTTACTTTCCTCAAGACCTCCTGATTCCAAGCCTGGTGTTCTTCCCACTACATTTTAAAGCCAAGAATTCCCATACACACACATACCCATGCACATGTATACATCATCCTTAAAATTAGATGTGCCATTCTCTACATCATTGATCTCTTACCCTCATGGACATCTCGTAGGGTAGGTATTTGTGGCACCCATGGGAATGTTGTCCCTTACAGACCTCCAGCTACAGAGAGCCTGCCTGGTGCAGGGCGCTAGCTGCTGGGTTCTGAACTCCATCAGCGCTGCAGCACTGGCATCAAGCTGAGCTGCCCAGGGCATGGCTGAACCAGCAGGGCTACAGACGCAGGTCTGCCCCCTCCTGGACAGTCCTTTCAGAGCCTACTCTGACTCCAGGCCTCCCCCATAGGGCTTGCTGAACCTTCCTTGAAAATTTGGGACCCTTCCCCTAACCTTCCCTCCCTCCCTCTTTCAGTGGAGGACAGACCTGCATCATGTCTGACCATTCTCCTAGCCTACCCATTTCCCTGAATAATGTTCTTGTATGTGGAATCTCATCTTGATGTCTTCTTATAAGACCCTGACAAACGGAATCTCTGCATTACAGATGGAGAGACCAAAGTTCAAGGGGGAAAGTAACTAATGGCATATGGTTTGGAAAAGAGAGGAGCTTTGATAGCCGCTATTTGTGACTCCAGGCCTGCAGACACCACCCACCCTCCACCAGCAGCCCCAGAGATGGGGCTGCGCTGTTTTCTACGAAGCTATATGCCTTTCCCAGGTCCTGCAGCTGATTAGTGGAGGGCCAGACAAAAGCCTAGGCTTTCAGCATCTAATCTGGGATCCTTCCCACCCGCCAGCCTGCCCAGGTACTCAGAGCTAGACCTCATCAGAGTGATCCCACTAGAGCAAGCTTCTGTGGTCCACCCTGCCCGAAGTGCCTATGGAGCCACAGCAGGATTTTGCATTTAGTAAGTGTGTTTGGAGACGATCATTTCATAAAAGTGAACCCACCGTGAGTCAGAGCCAGCTGAGGCTGATAACATGACGGCTCCCCAAATGTGAAGTTCAGAGGCGAAGCCACATTTCTTCCCAGTGAGCTGGCCTCCTGAGACCTGACTGTCTTCAGATGAAACTAGTGTGCATGGATTTCCTTGGCCTGTCCCAGTTGGAGACTTCAGAGCTGCTTCCCCAATGCCAGGAGGAGCCTGAGGACCAGCAGCCATCCCTCCAGCACCCTCACAGGACAAACACCTAGGTGGCTGGGGGACATGCCCAAACACAGCCTCAGGAAAACCAATCAACACTGTCTAAATGACTGTAGCAGAAAACTGGAAGGGGAGGCAAACAGCTTTGCTGGCCAAAGGCCTCGTAACGGAGAAAGAAGCTCAATTCTCTGTCCACGCTCTAGGCGACCCACAGGTGGAAGAACGATGAGCAGGACCCGCCTCCCCTCTGGCCAAGGAGAGAGTGCAGTGCCGCCAGGTACATAGGCTAGTTAGTGTCTGTGCCACTCAAAACTGTCATGTGTTAACTGCTGTCTGTTTTATTTTAAGTTACTCATGAATTCACCTCTCTCTCACTCTTGGCAGCCAACAGAGCAGTGGACCTGTGACAGTGCAGCGGAGGCGGGGAGAGAAAACGAGAAAAGCAAGAGCACTTTTGGTCAGAAGGAGCACAGCGCAGGGGCATGCTCTCCACTGGGTCCTGGGAGAACTGAGCAGGCAGGAAGGAACAGGCTGGCAGTTCTGAGGCCTTCCCTGGGTTCCAGGCACAGGGCTAACTGAGTTGAGTGCATTGTCATGTCATCCTCACAGTAACTCCAGACAGCTGAGATTATTACTATTTCCATTTTACAGAAGAAGAAACCAAAGTTGGGAAGGATGAAGCCACTTGCCTAAGGCCTATCATCTAATAACTGGGCAAGCCTGGGTTTTAACAAGTCAGTCTAACTTTGGAGCTTACTCTGTTGACCACAACGTGCACGATTCCATGTTTACTGAACACCCATGTGTGTCTGGTGTTTTAATGGCAACGCCTCATGTAACTCTTACAACCTTCCACAGTAGTGTCACCCCCATTTCTGAGAAGTGAGAGCTAAGACTCAGAGAGACAAATTTTGTAAAGGTCATATAGCTAGAAAGGGTGGGGGGCACAGACTGAAACCGAGTCTTGGGGACCACATACACCACAAATCCTCCTCACAGGTGCACCCAGGGCGCTGGGCAGCCACTCCTCACGTGGCCCAGGAGGGCAGAGGAGTACTAGCACTTATAACGTGCTTGGCTCTGGCCTTTGCACATGTCATCTCACATAATCATAACCACAGCCTGTCGGGGACACGGTGTTACCTCGATCTCACATGACAAGGCTCAGAAAGGCAGGGCCACACAGTGCCTGCCTACATGGGTCTCCCAGGAGATGACATGGACTCAACCTTCCCCTTTCCACTCAACTAATATATGCCTTTTTTGCTGAAGAATCCTTTTAAGGCAAGTTGTTAAGGAGGCAGCAAAGGAAGTTACCAGGTCTCATTCTGAACAGGATTTCCTGAAAGAACCTCGTAGAAGTTATGGGCAGTGTGGGTCACCCCAGGGGCCTGGCCACCTTTCTCCCCAACATGAACTTTCTTTGGGCCAAAGCCTCCTACGGTCTGCCTCAGCCTTCCCAGGAAAAGGCTCTGGCTGCTCAAGTCCGTGAGTTTCCAGCTGCAGCCTGAGCTCACACTCAGCCCAGCCCACTCCCTGTCGCCAGGCAGCCGGTTCCTTGTTTTCCCTCCCATGATGATGGATACAACCTGTCAGGAAAGCTGGTAATATTTTTAGCTCCTAACTGATTTTTATCTAAATTTAACTTCGGGCCACAGCACCAGCAGAGTTATACCCGGAGGGCAGCCAACGTTTTCATGGCGACACATCATAACTGAGACTTCATTTTTCTCAGATGCCCTGGTGCTGCCTTTCTGCTGAAATAAGGCAAACAGCTCCTCAGGAAAAGAATCTCAGTCTTGGAGGACTGGAGTCACCAGGCTGCAAAGCTGGAGGGAACCATGGGGATTATCCGCCCACCTTATTTCATAGATGAGGAAACTGAGGCCCAGGGAGAGAAAGTGACCGGAACCTCGAATCTCGCTCCTGCTTTCTTTCTTTCCCCTGCACCGCACCGCCTCTAGGGAGCACAGTGAGCATGTCAGAAGTGGCCTCTGCAGAGGGCCATCATTTTCTGTTTTGTGTAGTATACTACCGAACACTCTATGTTGTAGAGCTGAAGTGTGTTACACCCCGATTTTCAGAAAGCAGCAGCAACTGTCTGGTTCAGCACATTTAATAAAGCCATGGAAAGTGGACTTTTTCCAAGGTTCAGAGTTGAAAAAAGTTGCAACTGAAAAAGGCCAGTGCGGTATATACGTTGTTCTCACTCCCTGGCTGGAAGGTTGGCTCCTGGGGAGCAGGATCTCATTAGTGTCACTCACAGTTCTATCTCTGGGCCCGGGGTAGCACCTGGCACACCGCGGACAAGTCATAAATACGTGTTCAGTGGCAGAGTGACCGAATAAATGGGCCAATGAGTGAACAGGAGGAAGAGAATAACAGGCCTGAACTGGCTGCTGATGGGAAGGGGAGAGCAAAGCCACAAGCAACAGGGAGTGAGATTCCCTTTGCCCGACTTATGCACCAAGGTTATTACATGGCAACTGTCTCCTAGGGGAATTAGACGGAGGGTTTGAATGGTCATACAATAAAAGGCAGACTGAAACACCCAAGTGGCCACCATCATTCACCTGAAGGCTAGTCTGTACAACTGAAGACAGAATTAATGAGAAAAAAAACTAGAAAGAAGAGAAATAAAAATACAGTGACACAGCCTGCTCATAACGGCCATCACAACAGAGCCACAGCAGAATGCGACACAGGTTTTTTAATATTTCTAGAGTTGGGTCACCTCACGGTTCAGGAAAGGAGGACACACTGCCAATCAGCAAGGCCATCAAGAGTGGCTTTCCTTTCATCGCATCCCCTTTAGTGACTTTGTGGGGAAACACACAGTGTGGTTGCTATAGTCTATTTATTTAAGCTCAGAAATCCCCATTCTCTCACAGACACGACTGAACTGATTAACACATTCTCAGGCTTAAATGGTATCAGGTGTCCTAGGCCCCACATCATAACACATTTATTTTCACAAGTGAGTCACTAACTATCCAAATACAAAAGGCAATATTTGTATATTCGAATGCCATAATATGGGTAGTGAAGTGAAGGAAGAGAAGCAAGAGAAAAAGCATGATTTAGTAAATACGGCTTTACTTATTGAATGCCACTTATTGAATGCCCGTTACATACTATCAAGAATTTGTTTTTGTGTGTGGAGTGCAGGGAACTGGGGTAAAAGAAAGCAGACGCCATTAAAATAAAAAATATAACAGAAATTCTTGACTTCAAAGAGCTTCCATTTGCTAGGGAGACAAAAATAAATACATTTACATATAAATCAAATATACATGTTTAGCATAGTAAAGCATTAATGAACTATTTTATAAATTGCACTGCATGATTCACAAAGCCCCAAGAAAGGGAGCAGAGGGTGGGTCGGACCAGTCAGGGAGCGTGTCCTGAGGGAAGGGCCAGAGCCCAGAGGAAGAAGGCCCAGGGTTAGCAGGCAGCGGCTGTCCGAGGGCATGGTGGGTGCCAGCATAGCGTGAGCCCCTTCACGAGCGCGGGGTCTATGCAGTTCACAGGAGGAAAAAAGGCCATCAGCAACAACAACAAGGAGGAAAGGGAAGATAGAAGGTGGGCTGTTGGAGTGCTCAAGCTGTTTATCGAATTGTTCTTCAGGAACGCAGGCAGTGTGGGCTGGGCCTGCCCACCAGTGCTTTCACAGAATTTCCTTCCATTGCCACTACAGCCTAAGGGAAGGTCCTATTCCACTGCACGGGCGGACAACCGAGGGCCACCAAGACTCAGCATCACAAAGCTGAGGACCAGTGGCAGAATGCTGCGCTACGTCTTTTGGCCTCCCACACTTCTCCTCTTTCTGCTCTGCCTCGTTGCCAAATCAGTTTCATGCTGTCCAATAAGAAATGACTATTCATTTTCTTTCCCTCACTGAATCTCAGCCACAGCTGCAATACAACCAGGAAATTGCCCCTGATTCATACCAGCAATACTTTTTTCACTTTTCCATCATCACCACCACCTCCATCATCATCACCACCAACATCACCATCACCATAACATCACTGATACCATCATTATCATCATCACTATCCTAATAGCACCACCCGGACCATCATCATCATCACCACAATCAACGCTATCACCATCACCTACCATTTATTGAGTGTTCACTCAGGACCAGGCACTGGCTCTGGACCAAGTATAGACATTAAGTCCTTCAACACACATTCACCTTCTGACTCCTCACAGCCACCCTGTACCATATCATTGCTTTCTCCACTTCATGAATGAGAAGTTAAGTCACTTGCCCCATGTTTGTGGCTGAATCTGGGACCAAACCATCTTTCTTTCTCCCACACCATCCGCTTCATGCCATACCCAACTGACTAAATTCTACCCCTGGCAGCTTTGCAGAGCAGTTACATGAAATTATTAAGCAGATGTTCTCGCTCTACTAGAATGTAACCTTTATTACTGAGGCGGAAATTGTTAGGAAATTTGCCATAATGTATTTTACATGCATATCATTAGAATTACTCAGGGGTGAGAGGGAACAAAGTCCCCAGTAAAAATCTGCATTACTTTCTGGCTTTGATGTCATTATAAACACCCACAGTGTGCCCCTAGACAAATTATCCAGAGTTCCTGGAGGTTTTTATAAACTTTAATTAATGTCATACTCAGAAGTCAAATGGGTCCTACTTCAGCATTGTTTTTGATGCTCTCTGATCTGAGCTGAGCCCTAACAACAGGAAGTCTGGGAAAAAATCCTGTGCCGCCAGTATTGCCAGAGCATCGTACAGATGAGGGAATCAAGTCTGCAACAATCACAAACCAGGGGATTCTGTGCCCTGACTTCAGTTCCCAGGGGGACTGAGCTGCGACCTATCCCACCTTTGAACCCTCTGAACCCATTCTCAGGAATACTCGTTGGGTATTCAAGTTCCCTGCCCGCTTTTCACCCTCATTTGCCTCCTTCCTTTTACTGGGCTATGATTCTGCACAGGTAAAATCAGTTTCTAGTCATCTTTGTACCACCAGTGCCAGACTCCAGGACTGGCTGGCACCAGTTGGTACTCAGGAAGGGCTGAACTGAGGAATGAAGAGAAAGGTCATGGTGTTAAAATTAAAGGGAAAGGAGATCATACTGGAGGTTGTAGGTAAGAGTCTACTTCCGGGGGATGAGAGAAACATGCCTGGACATGTGTGAGGAGTCTGCTGCAACACTGCACATAACAAGTAAAAACTCAAAATAATCCACATTTTCAGGAATGGGGGTGGTTATACAAATTGTTATGCACTCATATAGTGAAACCACATAAAGCTACATAAAATGTTGCTATAGTGCATGCAGTGTCAAAGAAGGCAAACATTTGTTTTGGGGAGATAAAAGAGAAACAGATGTTACAATTATTTTCAGACCTCCAAAAGACCACAATATATAAACACACGTACAGTACGCCTGTGGAGTTAAAATGCCATGGTGGCACGGGGAGCAGTAACGGAAGGAAGGTGAGAAGACTGTGACAGCAGCGTCGCTCACGACAAGGGTGGCTGGCACACAGGAGTGCTGCCTGAGAAAAGCAGGTCACGTGGCAGGACACCCTTCCACCAAATGCACACACACAAGCTCAACACACACACACAGAGGGGGTTATTATCACTAGAAATAACTGACACCATAATTTTAGTAGTATTCTTTGAGTAGTGGGGTTGCAGATTATTTTTATTTTCTTCTTGCTTATTTGCATTTTCTAAAGTCCGTATAATAAATATATTCCTTATGTGAAGAGTTCTGTGCATGTTTCTAACATCAGTACTATTATTACCATATTTACTATTATGTCATTATGATCACTGTTGTGTTAATCTCATCCTAAACCAAAGGGAGCAGAAAAGCCACATAGGCAGCCCTTGCTTTTTGCTGCTTCATCCTTTATCTTTCTTCCTATCAGCTGGCTCTTGGCTTGCCATTTGGAGGATGCTAATTCAACTTCGCTGTGAGGACCTTCTAGGGTACCAAAGCTGGCAGCCCAAGGTGACCTTCCTGGCATGTAAACCAGACTGAAGCTCTGCGGCTGGTTCTCAGGGAGCCTGAGAAAAGTGACTGGGCTCTTCCAGCTGCCCCGCTTCCACCCTTCTCCTGCCACACACCTCTCAATTCCTCACTGGACATCTGAACAGTCCATCTTCTCCTTTTCTAAGCTGCCACCATCTGCCTATTTCTTAGACCTCCTTCACCTTCAAGACTGGCCAGGCAAACACGGTGCTTCTCTGCTCGCCTCACCATCTTTAATTCTTTGCTTGGTGCTCAGTCTCCAAAAGGGCCCCCAATGATCAGTGCCTTCGAGTATTCACACCTCTGTGTAGTGTCCCCACACATGGAATCAGGACTAGTCTGTGTCACCAGTAGAGAATGATGAAGGTAACAGTTTATGACTCCTGAGACTCGGTCATCTAGGATGTTGCACCTTCACCCTCACCTCTTTGATTGGCTGCTTAGAGGAAAGCACCTCCCCAGTGCCCCCACACTCCACCCCCACCATGTGGGCAGGATGCACAGCGGCCCAGATGGAGAGGCCCATGTGGAGAGGAACCAAGGCCTACTGCCAACTGCCAGCCCAGAAAGTGAGTCACTTGAGAAGTGTATCCTCCAGCCAAGTTAAGCCTTTGGATGCCTGCAGCACCGGCCAGCACCTGCCACCTCTCGGAGGTGCAGAGCTGCCCCACAGCACCACCCACCGGCCACTTCTCATCTCCTGAACCATGGATGTTTTGCAAGATACTAAATATCTACTGTTGTTGTTTTTCAAATTACAAGAGAAAGTTTATTTAGAAAGTCACAGAGGTAGTAGAAGTGAGCCAGCTGGGATGCCTGGGCTCAGGAAACAAGTTACAGAAGCAAAAGAAGGGCCCTTGGAGCTTAGGAGAAAAAAAGGCAAAGGTAAGGTGCCCAGGGAAGGAGAGGGGGAAGGAAAGGCTGTGGGCCCGCTCCCAGAGGGAGAGCACATTTATTGTTGTTCTTAAGCAACTGAGTTTTGGGATAATTTATTACATACAGTAGACGACTAATATATTTGTGTTTTTAGAATTCTACTACCTAATAGCATGCAAAATAGAGAGAGTTACAAAACTGAAAACGGGAAGAAGTGACACAGATTCAACAAAGCTAATACATTATTCTGGTCTGGTCCTCAAATCAGGCATCCTAGGGGAACATTTCCTCAAGGTTCCTAAAAGGCCACCAATCCCTTCCATGCAGAATTCCACCACACTGTATGACCTGCAGTGGATTTTTAAAAACCGTTCTTAGGTGCATTTTGATGTACTGCAAGCTTGACTTCAACTTGATTTGACTCATATTAAAGCCCCCCAAATAAACCTATGTTGTCATTTTACTCAGTTCTAAATTTTCCCTTCACTTCTAGTGGACTTTGATTGTTATTAACATTTGCAATTGTTGATTCTGACTTTTATTTGTTTTGAGCTGCTTTCCAGGGTTTTAAGAAAGTAACTTTTTTTGGCCCACATTAAATTAACTGTAATATTTTAAGATTCTTTTCAACTGTGCTCATATTAGCCAACTTACTGTTTTAATAGGTCTTAAGTTGTTTCAGCTGTTTTTTGGTTAAAAATTTTAAATTTAAAACTACCTTCTGATGTTGTAGCCTTTTAAGAATGACATTACATTTATTCAAGTGCTTTTACATTCATAACTGCTTTTAATATGTTAATACCTTATTCGTTCTAATCTATTATTTGAAAATGACCTCACAATGTTATTGGGATGGGGAAACTACTTTAAGAGATGGTTTTAACCTTGTGGGTTTTTTTTTTTAAAGATACTTATTCTTAAGAGAGAGGGGAAGGGAAGGAAAAAGAGAAGGAGAGAAACATCAACGTGTGGTTGCCTCTTGCACACCCCCTACTGGGGACCTGTCCCACAACCCAGGCATGTGCTCTGACTGGGAATTGAACCAGTGACCTCTTGGTTTGCAGGCCAGCACTCAACCCACTGAGCTACATCAGCCAGGGCTAACATTGTGTTTTAATTCTAAGGTTGATTTTAAAAAAAGTTTGAATGAGGATAATGAAAATTCAGAAGAATGTGGTCCCAGCTCAGTTAAGTAATAGTCTATTATTTCACCTCTTCAAGTCTCAGTTTTCTCATCAGAAAATGAGTCATCATATATTTTGGGTCAACTTCAGAAGGTGACAAGGCAACTGTTATGACAGCAGTTCGAATCTTCACAGTTTTGCAATCACATGGACTTCTATGTGTTTATGTTTTTAAAAAATTTATATTCAAAGGAAATTTTATCTTAGCATGGTAAGTGGAAAACCTGCATCATTTTCCATCAGTAAAGAATCACAGTAAAATAAATACAAATGAAAACAAAACAAGGTTATTAAATTCTAGCTAGGTGCTATTTAAGAGGAGCTCAGTTTGAAAACGGTTAAAGATACAACTAGCACCCCACTGAGTGCTGCGGTGGAGCAAAGTTAGTAACATTCGGGTACTGTGTTTCCTCGGGCTACTCAGACCTTCTCTTTTATGTGTTGTTGTCTCTTTTCCAATGCAAGGTAGATTGCACTGTGTTAAAAGGCCAGAGACCTGCGCTGACTTAGGTTAAACATCAGTAGAATAAGGCACCTTTGAGCTGGAGGATAATTTGTGATTCTAAGGAGAGTCCACTTTGCTGGGAAGAGGAAAGAGCGAGCCTGGGGGAAGGAAAGTTGCTGTGATACAGGAATGCTTAGCAAATGGTGCTCAGGCTGCTTCAGTCTGGGTTGCCTCACTGGTGGCCTTCAGTGCATCCAAACACAGCCGACCCTGCACAGTGCAAAATCCGCATGTCACTTCTGAGTCCCCCAAAACTTAACCAATAATAGCTCACTGTTGATGGGAAGCCTAATTGACAACATAAACAGTCAATTGATACATTCTGTGTGCTGTATGTATTATACTATACTTTTACAATAAAGTAAGCCAGAGAAAAGGTTACTAAAGCCATAAGGAAGTGAATAGATATTTACAGCATTTATTGAAAAACCCCTCATATAGGCGGACTACATATTCCAAACCATGTTTTCAAGGGTCAATTATACACAAAGTTTTTTTTATGAACTCAAGGTTCATGGAATGATTCCTCTAGATGCTGCTGTGGTTATTATGAGTGACAGCAGAATGGCCCTTATGCAGCTCACCCACCCTGGCATGAGAGGCCGACTGAAGGCCAGTTTGGTGGAAACCGGCAGTTCCCAGTAGGCTGTGAGACATCATTTCTCAAAGCACTTTCTCGAGAATGTTCGTGCCAAGAAATCTCTAAAAATACCGCCAAATTTTAAAAAGGTTCAGTGACCTTTTTGGTAAAGTCTGGTTACTATACCTTCCTCTTGAAAATTTATACATTACTAGAGTAAAAGCTCTTAGAAATCCTGTAATAAAGAATCTGTAACTTCTTGGCCAAATAAGTTTTGTTAATACCCTAGCAAAACTCACCATCAGGGCTGCCTTAACTGATATCTCTCAGGACACCACCACCAATAGGGCACTCTGGAACAAGGACTAAGAAAATATTAAGTAAGGAATAGTGTTCTGTTCTCTTGAATGCTTTAAGGAAGAGTGGTTTTACTGTGGCATGCTGAAAACAGATTTGGACCAAATGCCATTAGATGTGATCAGTTAAGAGAAAGTATTTTGCAAGTATCAGTATCCAGCTCAAGCGATACTTGTTCCCCCCAGGACATCTGGCTCTAAAACACGTTCCACCACTAACCTACATCATGGCCCAGGCCACGGCCGTCCTCATTTTGCAGAGGATGCTGAGACTCAGGAAACAGCAGCGTGTCCCACGCCACACACCAAGGCTAGACAACGCCACTGGCACGTGGGGCTCCAGCTCCCAGCTCAGCGCTCTCTCTACTTGCTATGCTCCAGCTCTTCTGCCTGCCTGCTTCTCACATTCACACTGGACGTCATCTGACACTTGCCCAGTGAACCTGGGGATCTGTCTTCCTTCCACCCCACGTCTCAGAGTCATCACCCCATTAGCCTGAGTATCTTGACCCCAGTGGACTCCACCCCAGAATGAAATGATCCAGTGTAGTTCTGCTCTCTGAAGGGTCCTGATGGCTGAGAACCTGAACTCCAGACTCAGTTACTGGTCCTTGACTCCATGTTGGCCCAAATGACTTTAACTGCTCTTGCCCCATCGATAACTCTGTGGCCAAACCCTAAGTGCCTTTCCCAGGAGCCTTTGTGACCCAAGGACAGGTACTGACTCCTTCCCATTAAGATTCAATTTCTCAATGTGGCTGAAGAACAAAGGCTCAGAAGGAGAGAGCTCTGAACTGGCCCTGCTCCGATCCACACCTACCCATCCCTACCAGCACTCCCTGACTCCCACCGGCTCCTGCCACTGGCCTCAGCCTTCATTCTGGTGCCCATCCAACTGATTCTGTCCTGTTCTGTGTTGACTGAGAGGCTCGGCTTCCTGAGTCTTTGTCTCCCCAAACTACTGCTTTATCTCTGGCCTATGGTGTGCCTCTTGGGAAAGACCTGAAACCTGAAATACCCCTGAGGTTGGCCCAGGAAAATTAAGGACACATAATTCCATTCTCTCTGAATCCTTCCTCCCTTTAACCCCCCTTAAATCCCACTGGCAGGTGAGTGTTGGCCAAGAAGAACCCTGCTCCTGGGCATGTACGTTATAAGCTCCACCACCTTCTCTATTGTCAGTGATAACAACAGTGAGGCTTGTAAGAACTACTAACATCTACTGAGCGCTGACCAAAGAAGGTAAGTACTAGCACTTCCCCTGTGTTTGCCCACAAGGAAAATAAAGCAGTTATTTGTTAAATGTCTACACTAAGTGGTAGATCCAGAATTTGAAACCAGACCACCCTCAGTCCTCAACTATGCAGCTGCCCCCTTCACAGGCAAGCTCTTCTTTAGAATCTTAAGGAAACACCACCTTCCACAAGTCCATCCTACGCACACAGAAATGAGTTCACTGCAAACAAAAGCCTGTTTTCCTCTCCATGGCTACTCCTCACTTCTGATTCTCCCAATTGCAAATCTGTTCCAGGGGCCAAGGGAAGACAGAATCTGCCACCATCATACCAACTATTTTAGACACCAATAGTCAACTCTGAAAGCTATTCCTCAGTAGTTTATTCAGACTATTCTTACACAAAGCAAACACTTAGGCAATCTAATCTGTCTAAACATTTACATCCCACCTAATCTTTTTAAAACTTTGGGTTCTGCCAACACTTTCTGAGGGACTTAGGAGGCAGTTCCCATGGCTCGTTTTGTGTTGCATAAAAACACAAGTGTCAGCATTGGCAATGCTTTATTAGGTCCGACCAATAACTACGAAGTATAATACTTTCGGTGTTTTCCCAATGCGGGCTCTTCCAGAACAGGCAGAGAAAAGGCCATATCTGAGAGTTCCGAGATTTTGGCCCTAACACACATTCACTGTCTTCTGGGAACTCCATGGAGATGCTTGGAACATAAACCTTCCAGGCGGTTCCTGCTGCTCACTGTGGGCCCAGCATGCCCCGGGCCCAGGGTGCCCTACTCTGCTCAGCTCCCAGAACTAAAGAGGGTCAGTTCTATTCAGTCCTTCAGCTACTAGGAGCCAAGTCTGTAAAGGATGATGGGCCCCCACACCTACCAGCAATGGGCTCGGATTGGGGTGTACTGCATTTAAAAGCCAAAAATGATATCCAGGCCCCTACGGCGTACAGTTCTGTTTCACTCACTGCGATCAAGGTGGACTGTGTTTGACCCAGAGAATGCACAAAAGTCAGGGACAGTTGCCTCAGTAACGCCTTCACCTTGGCCATTCATTATTCACTCTCTTTTCAATCCTTCCTCTTCCATCCCCTCCTTCATCCTTGCCTCCCTCCCTCTCTTCCTTTCACCCTTCTCCTTTTTTGCACCCACTTTCTTTCAATCTTCAGTGTTCCCTCACCATGGCTAGGCACTGTGGTAAGTGCTGGAGAGACAGCAGGAGTGCAGTGAACGTGGTCCTGCTCTCATCATGCATCACTCCTGTATCCGATCGAAGGAACCCCTATATTTACCTGCTGTTCACCTTATCCATTTCTCCTTCCAGAACACAGAGCTAGACTATATTTCCCGGGATCTCCTGTAGTCAGGTACAGTTCTGTGTCTTCACTGGTTCTGGCCAATGGAATGTGGGTAGAAGTGATATACGCTATCACCAGACCTGGCAGATGAAGCCTCCCACAAAATCCCATTTGCTTTGTGTCTCCCCTCATACACAGGCCCATGACAGAGAGCCCACTAGAGGTCCACAAGGCCCTAAAGGATAGAGGATCCGTAAGGGGAAAGAGCTAAAGACCCTGAATGACTCTGTGGATGAGAGCACTCCCACCTACCCGCCACCTCCTCATGCTGCTCCGTGATGTGAGAAATCCATCCTGATTGCGTGAAGCCACAGAGATTTGGGGGCTGTTTGCTACAGCAGTGACTCTACCCTGACCAATACTCAGTCAAAGATTAAGTGCCTAATTATATTTTGTTTCTCTGGCAGGGACCCTGAAGGAGCATTTCTCCCAGGAATATTTAAATTTTTGCCCAAATGGAAGTTCCCAAATTTGGCTTAATTCTTCACATGGATAGCAACCAATAGGCATCAGCTTAGCGTTGTTCCTGCAAGTTTAATAAAGGATATTTTTAAACAAATGTGTGTATGACAGAGGCAATTTGACAAGTCAGTAGAGGAAAAGATGGACTATTCAATAAATGTCTAGGACAACTGAGTCATAAGAGAAAAAATAAAATTATATTCATAGCTCACACTACACAGATTGTGGTGAGGCTGCATTCACAGCCTGTGGCACAAATAACATGACCTTACTTATTATTTGTAAGCATATTATTATCTGAAAAGGAGGTGAGCGCAACCACTTGGGTTTTTAGGAAAAAAAATAAAAATAGAATATTTTATTTAGTAACTAATCAAAATCAGCATTACCAAGTGTAAGTTTTGAGATAATACAGCAGTTGCAGCCTAAATCAAACAAAAGGAAAAAATCAAGGTATAATACAATCTATTTCTCAATCAACTGTGGCTATTATTATCAAACACTTAAAAAGAGCTACCATCACGTGACTAGAATTGTCCTTTCTGATTCACCCAGAAGCATTGTTAGGGTCAATGTTCACTAAAGACTGCAAACAAGCATAGGACTTTCAAGGCATTTGCATTCAAAGCCCCTGCAAGACAGGAGAATCTCTGGCCAAAAGCCTTCATATGCCTAGTCATTGGTATTAGCACATCAGCACTAAGTTCAACATTGGCTTTAATGTGCTTTTGTTAGAAGACTGTGCTGTGTTTTTTTCCAACTATATGTTCTAGTAGAGATAATTCAGTTACAGAGATGGTCACCTGGAAATATGATGCTAGCGATGGCATGAAAGCCACAGAGAGCTGGAGTTGGTGCTACTTCGCTGAGATAGAGGGAGACTGTAGACCACAAGCCACAGCCAGGAGGTCAGCTGCTCAAGGGCAGAGGTAAGCGCTGTAAATGGAAGAGTACGAAATGGCATGATTCTCCTAAGACATTCTTCTCCAAAAGGCAAACTCTCTCCTCTCTGCAAGACAGTATTTTTAAAAGTTTGAAGTTAGCCATATATTAAAAATAACTTTATCATACATCTACTCATGAATCAGTGACTATTCATTGAGCCCCATTTGTGCCAGGCTCTGTCCTGTCAAGTGGAGATACGGCAGTGAGTAAGGTAGGCAGGGATCTGGCCACGGAACACTCTCGTCCTAGGAAATAAGTAAACCAATGTCACAAATCTGAGATAGTACTGGGATGGCCAAAAACTTCGTTTAGTTTTTTTCTGTATGATGGCTCTTGTAGTGCTTAGTTGTCTTTACCTTTGTTTGAAACAATTTTGTTAGATTGTAACAACTATCATAACAGTGGGCATTTAAAAAAAAAACACCAATATTGGTAAATTTTTGTGCAGCCATTTTAATATTGAAGATGGAAGAAAATACACAACATTTCTGATGTATTATGCTTTATTATTTCAAGAAAGTTAAAAACAACTGAAATCCAAAAAAGGTTTGTGCATTGCTGTGACTGATCGAATGTGTCAAAAGTGGTTTGTGAAGTTTTGTGCTGGAGATTTCTCATTGGATGATGCTCCACAGTTGGGTAGACCAGTTGAAGTTGACAGTGATCAAATCAAGACATTAACTGAGAACAATCAATGTTATACTACACAGGAGATAGCTGACATATTCAAAATATCTAAACCAATAAAGTTATTGGTAAAAACGAACAATGTGTCTTTTATTTCACAGAAAAAAACAAACAGACTTTTTAGCCAACTCAATAACATGCACTATGAAGAAAATAAGGAGGGTAATGTGAAAGGGAGTACTGGAGTATCACAGTTCTGAAAGCTTCTCAGAGGAAGTAGCATTTACAGAGAGACCTGAACGATAAGGACAGGAACACAGGAAGATCTGGGGGGGGGGTCACACCATGCAAGCAGCAGAACAGCAAGTGCAAAGGTCCTGCCAGGAGAACGCAGAGAGAAAGTCTGGGTGGCTGGAGTTGAAAGAAAAACCAAGAAGACCATGGAGGGCTGAAGCAGGGTGATGGACTGTGGAGAGAGACGATGGAAGTGAAAGGAAGAGGCCACTTGGGGAAGTATTTGCTGCAACCTTGACACAAGCTAATAGTGGTGTGCACAAGGATGGTGGCATGGAGGTAGAGAGAAGAGGCCAGTTACTGGATACACAAAAGAAGTGGAAAAGACAAGGCTTGCCGATGGATTGAACAGGAGCCGCAAGAGAAAGACCTGACCTAAAGACAACTCTGAAGTGTTTGGCTTGAGCAACGGGTGAACAGTGGTGCCATTTACTGAGATGGAAACAGATTTTATTATATTGCACACATAAATAAAAGAGAAACATGACATCAACATATGATTTGAGGTTCATCATTTGTAAGAGTAGAAAAAGGGTGTGTGGAGGCAAAAAGCAATGCTAAGTGGCCAGATAGAAAGCAAATCAGAAAATCTTGGATCAGACTAAGAAGAGTCAGAAGCACAGCACTTCAATAATTAGTTCAAACAATTTCTTGGAAGAGGCTGGATTCTAGGAACTGTTCAAACAGTGGGTGTGCCAGAGAATGTCTGATGTCTTCCAAAACCCATGATCTTCCATAATAATAGCATTTTTAGCTGAGTGTTTGGCTGCCCCCTCCCAAAATTACATTGCTGGGCCTTCCTTGAAGCTAGGTGTAGCCACAGATACATTTCTGGCCAATGATGTGTAAGTGAAATGTTATACAATTTCCTGGAAACCTACTTTGGCAAAAAGCAGGTCTGTGCCCTTTGCTCATCACCCTTCCTTCTACAATATCCTGTCACCTGGAATTGAAATATGATGGCTGGAGCTCTGACTGCCTCTTGGGATCTAAAAATTAGGACATGGAATAACAATAAAGATATCTGTTGGTTTCTAACCCCAGGCTTCTGACACAGGGCTCCTGAAACCCTTGTAGATAGAGATACCAGGAGAATCTTTTATTTTATTATTTAGTCTTTGACCCCAGTTTCCAGCAGAGAGCTTCTAAAATCTTTGTAATTTCCTAAGTGATAAAAGCACTGGGAGCCCCAGCCTGTGTGGCTCAGTTGGTTGGGCATCATCCTGCAAACCAAAAGGTCATCAATTCGATTCACTGTCAGGGCACATGCCTGGGTTGCAGGTTCAGTTCCCAGCTGGGGTGCATACAGAAGGCAGCCAATTGATGTTTCTCTCTCACATCGATGTTTCTCTCCTCCTCCCTCCCTTCCCCTCTCACTAAAATGAAAAAAAAAAATTAAAAACACTTGCAGACTTTTGTTCTAACATTTGGTCTTTAACTCTGGTTTCTGACATAGGGTTTCTATATCCCTTGGAAATTTCTGGGTGACAGGAGTGTCTTTTGTCCTAATGGGACAACTCTGTGTGTAATCCCAACGGCTCCTGGATGGGACTGGTCACCAGAAAGACTAAGCCATCGTTAGAGGCTTGGAGCTTTCAGCCCCAGCCTCCATTTTCTAGAGAAGGAAGAGGGACTGGAAATGGAGTTAATAATCCATGTGTACGTGAGGAAGCCTCCCTAAAATCCCAATAGTAAGGCGTTCAGGGAGCCTCTAGGTTGGTGAACATAACCACCTACCTAGAGGGTGATGTACCCCAACTCCACAGAGACAGAAGCTCCTGTGCTTGGGACCCTCCCAGATCTCATCCATGTATCTCTTCATCTGCATCATTATATCCCTTAATACGGGGGTCCCCAACCCCTGGGCCACAGACCGGTACCAGTCTGTGACCTGTCAGGAACTGGGCCACACAGCAGAAAGTGAGCAGTGGATGAGCAGGCAAAGCTTCATCTGTACTTACAGCCCTCCGGCCATTGCTCACATTACCGCCTGAGCTCCACTTCTTGTCAGATCAGCAGGGGCATTAGATTCTCATAGGAGTGCGAACCCTACTGTGAACTGCACATGTGAGGGAGCTAGGTTACGTGCTCCTTAAAAGAATCTAATGCCTGATGGTCTGAGGTAGAGCTGGGTGGTGATGCTAGCGCTAGGGAGCAGCTGCAAATACAGATCATCAGTAGCAGAGAGGTTCGACTGCACAGAGACCATAATAAATCAAATGCTTGCAGACTCATATCAAAATCCTATCAGTGAGTGGCAAGTGACAATTAGGCTGCATCTGGTGACAGGCTTTATAGTGACAAGTGAGTTGATTTCAGTTATGCAGCTGTATCTGGTGGGATCAGAACCCCACACTTATTTCAGCCTGCACATGGCCTGCCCATTATTTCATTTACCGCTTCCATCTGTGCCTCCTTCCTGCTCTGCGCGCTTGTCACAGTCCCAGTTTCGGTTAGCCCACAGCTAACCATAGCCAAAATGAGTGAGAAACAAATGTCGCTGAAGAGCTTCCTTGAAAAAGGGAGAGACCCAAGGATGAGGCAGCAGAAGACCCTAAAGCTGCCAACAAAAAGAAAGCTGCATTTAAAAGAATATACTGAGAGTCCTACTTAAATTATGGGTTCACTGCAACAGGTGATTCACATTCTCCAAGCCCTCCTTGTATAACGTGAGGTGTCCAACGAAGTCATGAGGACTTTAAAACTGCTTCACTGCATGGAGACCAAGCACCCTGCATTAAAAGACAAGCCTTTGGAGTTTTTCAAAAGAAAAAAATGTGAACATGAAGAACAGAAGCAATTACTGAAGGCCAGCACTTCAGCAAATGTGTCTGCACTGAGAGCATCACGCTTAGTGGTCAACTGCATTGATAAAGCTGAGAAGCCCTTTGCTGTTGGTGAAGAGTTCATCCTGCCTGCTGCTAAGGACATTTGTCGTGAACTTTTAGGAGAAGCTGCAGTTCAAAAGGTGGCATGTTTTCCTCTTTTGGCTAGCACCGTAACTAGAAGAACTGATGAAATAGCAGAGAGTATTGGGACACAATTGTTAGAGAGGATTAATGAGGCACAGTGGTACGTGATCCAGGTTGATGAGTCTACTGATGCTGACAAGGCAACAGCGCTTGTTCTCGTGCGATGTATTTTCAGGAGGATGTGCATGAGAACGTGTTATGCGTGCTTTCGTTGCCAACCAGCACCACAGCTGCAGAACTACTCCAGTCTTTGAATGACTACATATCAGATAAGCTGAATTGGTCATTTTGTGTCAGTACATGCAGACGGGGCGGCTGCCACGATGAGACAGCACTCTCGTTTCACTACTCGGGTCAAAGAGGTTGCTTCTGAATGGGAGTCTAGGCACTGTGTCATCCCTAGAGAAATGCTGGCTAGCCAAAAAGTGTCACCTGACTTAACAAAGTTTTGCAGGATGTGATTAAAATTATCAACCAGGTTAAAACACATGCCCTTAACTCCGTCTGTATGCGCAGCTCTACGAGGAGATGGACGCAGAGCACACACATCCTGTCTTAGACACAGAAGTGAGGTGGCTTTCTACAGGTGGGCCACTGGCCAGAGTTTCTGAGTTATGAGAACCACTGCAGAGATTTCTTCTAGAAAAAGAGTCACTACTGGCAGCACATTTCAGTGACGCAGAATGGGTACAAAACTTGCTTACGTAAGTGTGACACATTCAGTGAAGTCAATCTGTCATTTCATGGGAGAACAGCAACTGTATTCAGGTTGGCAGATGAAGGGGCTGCACTGAAAGCCAAACTGGAATAACGGGGCGATGAGTGAATTGGGGTGTCTGACATGTTCAAACATTAGCAGAGATTTTAAGGAGATTGAGCCAGGGCCTGCTTTCTCCCAGCAGGTGTGTGGTCACCTAACTCAGCTTCAAAACAGTTAGAGCATTTCTACCCAACCACAAAAAGACCCCCGAACTGGGAAGGAATGGATCCATGACCCATTTGTGAATAAGTTGGGTGAATCCACGTTGTCTGTGCTAGAAGAGGATCAACTGCTTGAGACTGTAAATGATGGTGACCTTAAAAGTATGTCTGAGACAACTTCAAATCTCCATACATTCTGGATTAAAGTCAAGGTGGAATACCCTGAGATTGCCACAAAAGCACTGAAATACCTGCTTCTTTTTCCAACATCCTACCTTTGTGAAGCAGGGTTTTCTGCAATAACTGCAACCAAAATGAGATTACAGAGCAGACTGGACATAAGCAACACACTTGGGTGTCACTGTCTCCCATCACCCCAGATGGGACCGTCTAGTTGGGGGAAAACAAGCTCAGGGCTCCCACTGATTCTGCATTGTGGTGAGTTGTATAATCATTTCATTATATATTACAATGTAATAATAATAGAAATAAAGTGCACAATAAATGTAATGCACTTGAACCATCCTGAAACCATCCCTCCTCAGTCCGTGGAAAAATCGTCTTCCACAAAACCAGTCCCTGGTGCCAAAAAGGTTGGGGACTGCTGGCTTAATAAACTGGTAAACAGTAAGTAAACTGTTTCTCTGAGTTCTGTGAGTCATCATAGCAAGTTAATTGGACCCAAAGAGAGGACCATGGGGACTGCTGATTTATGAGGGAGAACCCTCAAAAAACAGAATTTATTTATAAAAAATTGTGTATTTATTCTTACATGTTTAAGCTTCAGTCACCTTCAAAGTACTCTCCATTTGATACAATAGACCTACCAAGACGTTTTTTTCCACTGCTCAAAACAGTTTTTGAACTCGTCAACTTTGATGCCATTTAGTGCCCCTGCCATTTTTTGTTTCACTTCTTCCACATCGGCAAAACATTTCCCTTCAAGGACTCTTTCCATCCGGAGAAACAAAAAACATCACTCAGGATGAGATAAGGAGGGCTTGGCACAGGGATCGTGCTGGTTTTGGTCAGAGACTGATCACTCAGAGCAGTGTGGGCAGGTGCACTCGTAAACCATCCATCATGAAATGGGCAAACAAGATGAAAGAGTCTTCAAAAAAATTCACAGAAGCCAAATAGCCTCTCACAACAACACCAGCTGGCACACTGATACAGATGGGTTCCTATATCACTCACCTAGCAGAGAAAGCCTGTACTACAAGAGGCCTGCCCTCCACAAGATAATTGCAGATTTTGGGGGGTCTCCCCTTATATAGCTTATCAGTCAGAAGCCCATGTGACCTGGACTTGTCATTAGTGTCTGAGGTGGTTGGGGGACATCTTGTGAGACTGAGCCTTTAATCTATAGCATCTGACACTGTCTCTAGGTAGACAGTGTCTCTAGGCAGACAGTGTCAGAATTGAGAGTGTCAGCTGGTGTTGCAGAGAATTGCTCAGTGGGGGAAAAATCCCTCACATCTGATGTCAGTAGTGCTGTGAGTGTGGTGGTAGTGTGAGAGTAAAAAAAAGATACACAGGAGCAAGGGTTTCTTTCTATACAGGACAAAATCCTAAAACTGGAAGAGTGATGAGTTGGAAAGTTCTGGGTGCTGAGGTCTTTGTAGGGCAGAGCCATCTTTTCAGTTTTGGATGATCTTCCACTGAACTTTTAAAGTAAAGGAGAAATCAACTTCTATCTTGTTTAAGTCACTTTATTTTGGGTGTCTGCCACTTAACACTGGACTAAATAAATCTAAGCTGATAGAATAGGCAAGGTAAAGTTGGCACACTGTGATGGAGAGAATTACATAATGTTCTAGGTATCCTTTCAACTCAGTGATAACTTGTTTCTAAAGAATGTCTCCCAATCTCATGGTAAAAGAGAGCCATAAAGTCTGCATTGGGTTTCTAAAATTAAATACTGCCAGATAGACGGACGGACAGACAGACAGACAGACAGAACTCTAAGAGCAGAACTACTAGGATGAAAGGTCAGGGCTCCAAGACCCTGCTGTGTGAAAACTGTTGCTCTCATGACAGGGATGCTAGTGTTACCCAGCTGCTATCTTTCTCTCGTCTACCAACTCAAGCTCCCTGCAGAGCTGTTAACAATGGCGTTTTAGGAGTTGTATGGACAGCAGGTATTTTCAGGGGGAAGACCAGCTGCAGAGCACACGCACAGCACAAATGAGAGCAAAGCAGAGGGCAGAAGCACCGGCGCTGGTCTAGGCCGCCTGCACATCACCATTAGTCCTCAAACCTTGTCTTTTTGTTAAGGGAAAAATGAGAAATATACCCAGACATCTATGGTCAGCTGATTTCCAACAAAGGGGCCAAGATCATTCAATAGGGAAAAAAGAGTTTCTTTAACTAACAGTGATGGGTGTGCTAGATGCCCACATGCCAAAGAATTAAGTTCGACCCCTTCCTGCTACCACTTACCAATGTCAACTCAAAATGGATCAAAGACCTATACATGAAAACTAAAATTATAAAAGTCTTAGAAGGAAACATGGCTGTACATCTTCCTGCCCTTGTATTAAGCAATGATTTTTTTAAATATGACGCCAAATGCAAACTTCTGTGCTTCAAAAGATACCACATAGAAAGTGAAAAGACAACCCGCAAAATAAGAGAAAATATTTGTAAAGAGTATAATTGATGTTTCTAGGATATATAAATAACTTAAACCTAACAATAAAAAAACAAACTACAAAAATTTTTCATGGGCAAAAATTTCAATAGACATTTCTCCAAAGAAGACATATAAATTGTCAGTAAGTACATGAAAAGATGCTAGACACCATTACTTATTAAAGAAAAGCAAAAAAAAAAAAATCACAATGAGATACCACTTTACCCCTCCTCCCACTATGACAGCTGAAGTAAAAAGGATGAACGGTAACAAGTGTTGGCAAGAATGTGGAGAAATCAGAACCCTCATACATTGCTGGTGGGGATGTAAAACATTTCAGTTGCTGCAGAATACAGTTTGGAAGCTCCTCAAAAAGGTAATCATAGAGTTGTCACATGACCCAGCAATTCCACTTCTAGGTATAGTCCCAAAAGAACCGAAAACCTAAGTTCACATAAAAACTTAAACATGAATGTTCACAGTATTGTTCATAACAGTTAAAAAGTGGACCCCATCCATATATTCACCAACAGAGGAATGGACAGAATGTGGTACACCCATACAATGGAATGTTATTTGGTAAAAAGAGGAATGAAGAGCTGACCCATGCACCAACATGAATGAAACTTGAAAATATTGTGCTGAGTGAAAGAAGCCAGTCATAAAGACCACATGATTCTATTTCTATGAAATGTCCAGAATAGGTTAGTCTACAGAGAAAGAAGGTAGATTTATGATTGCAAGGGATAGAAAGAGGGGGTAAATGCAAGACAAGGAGTTTTGGAGGGGTAGATAGAAATGTTCTGGAATTAGGTAGAGGTAGTAGTTACAAAACATTGTGAAATACTAAAAACTGCAATATTGTACACTATACACTGGGTAAAATGGTGAACTTTATCTCAGTAAAAAATAAATAAAAGAAAAGAAAAGAAAGAGAAAGGAAAGAGATAGGGCTACCCTGACCTTCCAAATTATCTTGTCATATTTCAAAAAGCATTTAGTTAGGGGAAAAGATACCAAGTGAAGTACCTGTCATTTGTCTAGAATTCAGTGATTCTAAGAAAGTAGGAACTTACAAGAGCAATTAAAACTTTGGGAGGTAGGCAGGGTTAAAAGGGGGCTAATTCAGCAGGCCTGTGATGTCCAAACCCTGCACATTACAAAGAAAGGCCGGTCTTAAGGCCAGGCTACTGGGAGAGAAACTTCAAGCCCCGGGAATACTGCCCTGACAAGTACGTGGAAGTATGCCTGAGGCCTTGACATGCTATGCCAAAGTGGCCACCTGAGCTTATCCCTGCATGCTGTTTGGGTGAACACCTGCTTTTGCCTAGAAGTGGGGGAGTGGGCATGTGCCGGAGTCCAAGTAACTGAGGTCAGTCATGCAGGTGCCGAATGCCTGCATGACCAGCCCCGATAAAAACCCCGGACACCGAGGCACAGGAGAGCTTCCCTGATCAGCAACACTTCCATGAGTTGTGACGTTACCACTGAGATAAGTAGGTGCATCCCTGTACCGCTCTACTGAAAGGCCTTCCTGGATTCTTGTTCCTGATTTCTTCTGGAGTTGACCCCATGCGCCTTTGCCCTTTGCTAATTTTACCTATAACCTTTCCCTGTAATAAATCATAACTGTGAATATAACAGCTTTCCGGAGTCCTGCAATTCCAAATCCTCAAGCCTAGGGGTGGTCTTGGGGACCTCTGACACACTTAGCCTTAAAGGTTCAGTATGCTGGCATATCCAAGGTACTTAATATGCAAATAAATCATGCAGATGTAGAAACTTAGTATAACACTAAGTCGTATGTGGGAAAGGTGGAAACTGACACAGAGGCCTCACGGCCATGGCTATAACTAAGGCGAGATGGCTACCTAACATACCAAGTGGGAGACCCGAGCACATTTACTCAGCTGGCCTTGACAACACACTAGTGCCCTGGCTGCTGTGGCTCAGCGGCTCGAATGCCAGCCTTTAATCAAAAGGTCACTGGTTCAATTCCTAGTTGGGGCACATGCCTGGGTTGTGGGCCATGTCTCCAGCTGGGGGTGTGCAAGAAGCAACATCAGTGTTTCTCTCCCCCTTTTTCTCCCTCCCTTTCCCTCTCTCTAAATAAGTCTTTAAACACACATACACACACACACACACACACACACACACACACACACACAAGTGAAAAGGGGTCCCAGTCAAGAAGAGCAACCCTTACAGATCAGAATCCCAGAAAATCCCCAAGAAACAAAGGAGGCAAGTTGTCCCAAAGCCTGAAGGGAAAATGGTTCTGAGGGGAGGCCGCAGAGCAGGACCTGGAGAAAGCATAAAGGAAGAAATTCTGGGATAGTATCTGAATATCCTTCCAGACTTGAAAATGATGCCAAATTAGAAATCTGAGAAATGTATGCTTGTACTTGAGACTGATATTTCCAAAGAATGATCTGTGAAGAAATGCAATGGAATGTTAACACACGTTTCATACACCATGTAGAGATCCACAGTATGTTTGGAAGACACTGGGTTAAGCGATCTTAAGTAGTTTTTGTTTTTTAACTACAGGACTTTCTCAGAGCCTTTAACATGCTGATGTGCACTGTGATTTGTCAAGACAGGAATACTACATGTGGCACTCCCAACTTTATTTGACCACAGAACTCCTGTTCAAGCAGGATTTCAGAGATCTGCTTCTCTCTGACACCAGACTGAGAAATACTGTGCATCTAGTGAAATTTAAACCCACACTGAGCAAAACGCAAGCACGTGTGTCTCAAAACTCTTTCCCCTGCAAACCTTTTTTGCACATGTGCTGCTTTGTTTACCTTAATGTCTTAAGAGAGATACCCGAGAAGCACAAAGTTGTATTGGAATGAGCACGGACTTTTCAGAAAGATAAACTGGTACCTCCTTGGCTTCCTTGGATGATTATGCTTCTCAGGGTCATTATAAGGACAAATATGAGATAAAATCTTTGACTCAGATAGCCAGGGTCTGCCCATGGAGAAGACACCAATAAGTACATCACTGCCTCCCTCTCCCTCCCTATCTCTAAGCCTTCCAGCTCTTACACATTTGGGGGGCAAAGTCAGCATCTTCCCTCTTCCTCAGTGGTAATGGAAAGGCTTGTATGTTGGTCATGGTGCCAGTGGGGGTGGTGAGGGCTGACCTGTCCATCTCCAGGGCCCAGAAAGCCTGGGACGTTTGGGAGGATGGTGAGCAGGAAGTCCAGAAGGAGAGATCTGAAACTGGCTGCCAGGCGAGGCCTTTCCCAGCAGGACGAGCCCTACTCTGCTACTGGAGTAAATAGCTTTTTCTTTACTCACCCCTTTCTCTTGGACAACCTCATTCTAAATCTGTGATAATTTTGTTAATGAGGGTTATAAAAGCTACTATATCTTAGGTGCATTTGAGGTACTGGGATGTTTACAGTAACTTCAATTAATCCTCCCAGCAACTCAGAGAGGAAGGGTAACTTTGAAGGTTACAAGGTTAGAACCTATAGTTATCTGGCTCCAAACCCACATTAACCACTGCCCTCAACCCACTATGAGCTCCATCCTCTCTCCCAGTAGCCACCCCCCCCCCCCGCCGCCCACTTCCAGCCCTGCAGCCAGCTCCTGTGGGTGGTTTTGGGAAGATGGCTCACCCACATCGAGAGCCTTGTGTTGATGGTAATTCAATGTCTCCATCTTTCTATCATTCCATCTTTACATGGCAGATTGCAGGGGATCCTCTAAGACATTCTCAAGTATGTCCTCGGGACTGGTAATGTCTCCCGTTGCAATTTGTACTTGGATGCATTAGGTAAGAAGATTAGTAGAGAAAAATGTTTTGTCCCAAGTTTGTAGATGATTTGCCATGTGATTTTCATTTGTCATCCATTGGCTCTGGGTCATGGGGCAAAGTTTCCTCCTTCTTTAGTATTCTCCCCAGAATTCTTATCAGAAACACTTGCCCATCTTTCACCACAACAGAGTGGTTGGGGAGAGAGATGAAAAGAATATGTGTAGGGCCACTGGCCATTGACGGAAGGGAGGTGTTACAAACAAGCCTCATGTGCGTATTGCCTGGGCCAAGGAGAGAAAATAAGCTTTACTGGACATGTACTTGATAGCATCTGGATCCATTTAGTAAGTATATTTACTTCATAACAACATGAGATCATGATGCCAGGATGATTAATGACCTTTTACATTCTACTACTCTTCTTGCATAAATCCACAAGTCTGTTAGGGAGATTAATTATATGAGATGGGCAAATAAGCACTTTGGTTCCTTCTTTTAGCAGGGCTCTCTTACTGGAATATATTTTACCACAGACAAAATTGGAGAACACTAGACACCACTTTAAGCATCTCCAAATTAGCAGCACCTGAGTTCTTGGAAAATAATGTCAAGGTTCTTAGGTAATGCTCTTGCATTTCCCAAAGGAAAATACTAATATAGTCCTCATAATTGGGTGAGAAATAAAAAGGAGGAAAGGGAGTTAGGGCTTCAATTTTAGTGACAAGACTGAAAAACTTGCTGCCAAATGCATTTTTAAATACGCAGGATAATACCATATATTATAACTACACTGGACATAGAATATGTTGGAATACAATGGAACAGAAATGCTATTCTCTATACAGCAAACTACAGAGTAAGTGACGTCTCCCCTGATCTCCATCCAGGAGGGTTAGGTCAGAAGTAACACTTGTCAAGGCACCATCCAACCTCTGGAAGGGGCACAAGGCTCCCTCTTCCCCCTTCACTGCTCACCTGGTGAGGGTGACAGACATCCTGACCAAAGGCCCCGTTGCTCACAGCCAGATGAGGCAGCTTCCATCAGGTTTCACAAAGACTGAAAGGTCCTGGCTGGGGTGTAACATAGTCTTTTCTATTTGGTTTTCAAACCAGTTCCCCTCCTGGGTGGTTTCTGGGATGAGCTGCCACCCAGAGAGGAGTCACCCCAACACAGATGGAATCAATGCAACAGGCAGCTAGCACCAGCTTGGCTCTTCAGCCCCTAGTATGCCCCCTTGGGAAATGTCTTTCTCAGTTTTTACTATCTAACCTTGACGGTCGCAACTAGAGTCAGCTAGGGAAAGGGAACCAAACGGACCTGCTCTGGGTCCAGGCAAAGGGGTCCTTGGCAACCGAAGTGGAGCAGCCCCAGGTTTCCAGTGTGACAGCAGCTCCGAGGGGTCTGCAGGCGTATCGCCCAGTGGGTGTTCAGGCACCTACATCTGCCTGCGGTGATTGCTCTTTGGTTCAGCATTTCCACAGCCACGCCAGAGTCTCGTGTCAGGCTCGAGCTCACGTAGAACAGCAGTAAAGTTTCCTCCTCGAGGACCTCAGGCACCAGCACCCAGGTAGAGCCAGTGTCACCCAGGTGAATGCACTCCATGCAAGATGCCAGGGAAGAAGTGTTGATAGTAATACAAAAAGCCTGGAAGGGAAGATTCTGGAAGAGGGGACCCATTTAAGACCCAATACCAGTTTCTATTAGGTCCACAGACCTGGTTCTGCCCACAAAAACAAGCAGAAACCTCATCTTGCATTATCCACAGAACTAACTAGCTTGTATGAATTCCACATTTGTAAGCCAGCACATACTACATTGTTCTTTACAGCTTTATAGGCCATTTATCATTTGCCTCCCCATCCCCTCTTTAGCCAAAGCAGACAACAGTGTCTGCCAGAGATCTGCAAAGCCTTAGTCCACGCTCACCACTCACTTCCTGCCCCTCCGCATCCTAATCTGAGTCTGGTGGGCCTTGCCCGAGGATCAGCCACTGTCCTGGGTAACACAGGGGAAGTGTAGGTGCTGGAGCCAGTGAGACCCAGATGTGCTGATGGCAGAATCACTTGGGGAGCTTTCGTAAATGCAGATTCCAGTGCTTGTCTATTCCAGTGCTTGTCTAAGGACTGGCCAACCAGGGTCTTCTCCTGGGCAAGCGAGTTTTGGAATCAGAACAGCAAAGAGTTGTGAGAGGTACACAACTCAGGGATGCAGACCTTACATCAGGGGTCACCAAACTTAGCTCTGCATGTGGCATTCTCCAAATGCAGGCTGCCATTTCTAAGGACCCAACCGATGCCTCCAAGGGAAGGGTGGTCTCCTGGGCCCTTTGCACAATGCAGAGGGGTAGTGGAGGAGGGCTTAATGAGGAGCCAGAAGGCTTGAAGCTTGGTGGGGGATGGGAGGAAGGTGGGAGGCATGGTGTTGGGAGAAGGGGAAAGTGAGTATGATCTCAATCCGCTGAGGCAAGTGACTGACAAATTGTTATGGGCCACTTTCCACCAGCCAAGCAGACTTCCGGAAGACCCAAAGAAGGGGAGACCTGGACTGAGCATGGTAGAAGCGCGTTTGCAGAGAGGGCCCCAAGTCTTCATTACCTGCTGCCTTGGCTCACTCCCCTGGCACCCCTCCAAACCATCCCACTTGGATCATGGACGTGAGTAGGGCCCTTCGCAGGCGTGTGACTATAGCAGAAGTGCCACCCCATGTCAATTAAGTTGATGTCTGGGATCAGGGGCCAGGCTCCAGTAGTTTTTTCAAAATATATTTTATTGATTATGCTATTACAGTTGGTCCAATTTTTGCCCCCCTACACCACTAACCCCCATTCCCTCAGCAATGCCCCCCCCTTAGTTCATGTCCATGGGTCATATACATAAGTTCTTTGGCTTCTCCATTTCCTATACTTTTCTTAATATCATCCTATTTTGTACTTATGATTTATGCTTTTCATTCCCTGTACCTTTTCCCCCATTCTCCCACTTCCTTTTCCCAACTGATAACCCTCCAAATGATCTTCACATCTGTGATTCTATTTCTGTTCTGCTTGTTTGCTTAGTTTTTTTTTTTTTTTAGATTCAGTTGTTGATAGTTGTGAATTAGCATTTTAATGTTCATAGTTCTGATCTTTTTTTTCTTAAATAAGTCCCTTTAACATTTTATAGAATAACGGCTTGGTGATGAGGAACTCCTTTATCTTTACCTTATCCAGGAAGCACTTTAGCTGGCCTCCCATTCTAAATGACAGCTTTGCTGGGTAGAGTAATCTAGGTTGTAGATCCTTGCTTTTCATCACTTTGAATACTTCTTGCCAGTTTCTTCTTGCCTGCAAGGTTTCTTTTGAGAAATCAGCTGACAGTCTGATGGGAAATCCTTTATAGGTAACTCTGCTTTTAAGATTCTCTCTTTATCTTTAACATTTGGCATTTTAATTATGATGTGTCTTGGTGTGGTCCTCTTGGGACTTGTATGTCTATCTCCTTCACCAAATTAGGGAAGTTTTCTTTCATTATTTTAAAATAAATTTTTGACTTCTTGCCCTTTCTCTTCCCCTTTGGGTACCCCTATGATTCAAATGTTGGTATGTTTGGAGTTGTCCTGGAGGCCCCTTGGACTATCCTCCTTTTTTTTTTTTTTTTTTTTTGATTCTTTTTTCTTCTTGCTGTTCTTATTCAATGTTTTTTTCTTCCTTATGTTCCAAGTCATTGATTTGATTCTCGGC
Organism: Anoura caudifer; assembly: GCA_004027475.1. Classification (NCBI taxonomy): domain Eukaryota; kingdom Metazoa; phylum Chordata; class Mammalia; order Chiroptera; family Phyllostomidae; genus Anoura; species Anoura caudifer. The sequence continues at coordinate 41,663 of PVKU01001612.1, forward strand.
TTCATCCCCTCCACTGTTTTCTTCATTTCAAATTTTTCTTTATTTCACTTAGTGTAATCTTCATTTCTGCCTGGGTCTTTTTTATGCTGTTGAAGTACCCAATAGTTCCTTGAGCATCCTGATAAGCAGTGTGTTCAGCTCTGCATCTGATAGCCTGGAAGATTGCTTATATCCACTTTGTTTAGTTCTTTTTCTGGAGTTTTGTTCTGTTCTTTCATTTGGCCCATATTTCTTTGTCTCCTCATTTTGGCAGCTTCCCTGTGTTTGTTTCTGGGTATTAGGTTGAGCTGCTTTGACTCCCTATCTTAGCAGCGTGGCCTAATGTAGAAAAATGCAACCAGTAAGTTGGATAGGGCGGAGCCTCAGGTAATAGCCAGGGCAGGGTAACCCGAGTCACCACTCTGTGGCTCTGTGTGGTGGAGGGCTCCGAGAGGGGACAGTGCATCTACCTGGCTTCTGGAGTTTTGTCTGGGGGAAAGCTGTCTCTTGGAATTTGCCCTGATGGCAGTCACTTCACTTTCTCCCTGTAAGCCACTGGTGCCCTTCTAGTTGTTGCCTTGGTGCTGAAGCCCAGAGGGGGTGAGCCTGCATAAGTCCTCAGTCCATTGTGGGCCCTATAAGAGGAGACTTGAGAATCCTGAAGTTTCTTCTGCTGCCCCAACCCCCACTGGCTTTTAGAACCAGAAGTTACCAGGACTTATTTTCCTGGCACTGGACCCCTGGGCTGGGTGATGTGGTGAGAGGCTAGCATCCCTCATTCCCAAGGTATCCCTCCCAATTTTTGTCCACCATATGTGGGCGTGGCTCACCCATCCTGTGTCTCTGTGCCTCTCTGCACCTCTCTATATCTCTGCCTTTCCTACCCATCTGGATGAATGTGGCCTCTTTAAATCCTTGGTTGTTGGACTTCCATACATCTTAATTTTCTGATGATTCTAGGTGATATTTGTTTTGTAGTCTAGTTGTAATTTTTGCTGTGGTTGTGTGAGGAGGCAAGCCATGTTCACCTATGCCTCCATCTTGACCACAATATCTCCAGTAGTTTTTAAAGATCCCTAGAAAACAGATTCCAATGTTCTGTCATGATTAGGAACCTCCAGTGTAGAGTTCAGAGCCAAGTGAACCAGGCTTCCCCCACCCTGCCACTAAATGAGGGTAAGTAAAAGGTTTATAGAAATCCAAAGAAGAAGTTAATTAGCAGAAAACATTAATAAACAGTTTATTAAAGTAGAACTATAAAGGGCCAGAAGTCCTGGAAAGGTGCTCAAAAGTAATGGAAGAAATGTCACTTTTTAGAACAGCAAAGAGGTGATGAATGCTTATCTTCCAATACATAAAGGTATGTGTTTAAAGATATTACTGAAACATTATGTTGCATAGCAACATCCTACAAACAACCACGATACCCCTCAGAACATGATTAATAAAATATATTATGATCCATTTATTAAACAGGATACTTAGAGCACTAAAAATCATGAACTGAGTCTCTCTTTGATAACTTAAAAGCTGTTTGCAGTATATTTTTAAGTTTAGAAAAAAACTAAGCAACATTATATATAGTATGATCTTAGCATTTGTTAAAAAAAAATTGAATACCATATAAAACCAAATACTAATGGCAGTCATTTCTGAGGGACAGAATCAAAGCTGATTTTTTTCTCTTGCCTTTAGTCCCCACTTTCATTTAAAAACATACAAATAACAATAACAAAGCCCCCACCCTTTAATAAAACATTATTGGTTAATGAGGAGAAAATGACCTTATGGCAGAGTAGCTTCCTTAGTCCTGCAGCAAAGGCACTGATTATACCAAATAAAACAACCTCTGTCCAGAGTTTACTTACCTTCTCTTTTAGCAAATTCTTATTTCCTAAAAGGGATTTACTCAAACAAATATTGTTTTGGACAATGATAAAATCTCAGAGCAAAAAGATTCCCCTGGCTGTGATTTCAGAAACTATTTCATTGGGAAAAAGATATTTATCAAGGCACTTTGATGCTCTCTTAGAATTCGCCAGCACAATCCACTTATTTTATTATCTGGCTTGTAAATTCTTAATTTGGAACATAATCGAGTTCATATAAACTGTTCTACTGCCAGACGTTACATGAAGCATTTAAAGCAGACAAAGCAATCAAAATGAACATATCATAGTCTCCAGGTTTTTACTGGTACTCCTTACTCCTGTAGTAGTGTCTTCATGGATAATTTGGGGCAGATTGGTAAGTGTTAGGGCTTCAAAGGGCCGCATTCTGCTTTGAACAGACACTGAGGGGTTTAGTGGAAAAAGTGATGACAAACTTCTATGAACACAGCACCTGGTCCAGAAATAACAACCAAGCCAAACTCTAATACTCAGCATTAATCAAAGCACCCCAAGTTCCCAGCTAATGAAAGGCCCTTCTAGACAAAGTTCCCCTGCTTGGAGAGCTACTCCTGATTCCCAGCAAATGAACCATTTATGTTCTTCAGTTAACTTGGGTAGTAGTTGAAAAACAATGAAAACACATAGTAGTGGTGTATCCTTGAGGACAGGGTGGGTAAGAATAATATTTGAGAAAAAGCTTAGCTCTGCTAGGTATTTGGAGAAAACATATATATATATATATATATATATATATATATATATATATATATATATATATGTAGAAAACGTTTCTTTATATGAAAACTTGGCCATAGTTATACAATCGATATGACAACTTATCAGTCTATTCCAGACTGCTCCAGTGTAAGAATATATTCCAAATAGACTTTTAAAAAAACTATCAAAAGGCATGTACATGAAAATTCCATTTCTTATCCTTAGAGGCGTAAGAGTTACCATCCATTAGTTTAGGGCTTCCTAAACCTGCTTTCTAAAAGGTCAGGGTCTCTTCCAGTGCCAGATAAAGGGCCAGGCCAGCCAGGAAGATGTGAAGATGCCAAAATAAAATAAACACTTAACTAAAGAGAAAAATAGTATTTGCCAGAACTCCTCTAAAAGAGGGCTCTGCGGTGGCTGGAGGTCCTACGAGGGGACCTGTGGTGACCCTGACAACCAGAAGAGGTAGGTTTGCGTGACAGTAGCTGTCAGTTGCATGCTCAGTGTGGCAGGTTTGGCCCAGAGTGACAAAGCTGAAAGGCCCAGAGTGACAAAGGAGCTGCTGCCCGCAGTGGTCCTCCTCTGAAAAGTATGGGGCAAATACATGAGGAATATCAAAGCACCCACAATCCTTAGTTTGCCCCTATCAAAAAGTCTAGCATGTGAAAATCAAGCTACAAGATGACCTAAGTTACACTTTAAAACAGTCCCATCAAATTCACCCTACCCTATTCCTTCTCTTTTAATAGTCATTCTGCTCTGTGTTTCTTGTCTCCAATGTCCAACAGGGCAGGATGAAGCGGGACTCAGAGCAGAGACTCCAAAAAGGCCTAGGCAGAACCTGAGAGGGCTGGGCAAGTACAGAGGGAGGGGGGCACCAATTGTCTGGCACCAAATAAAGGGGTGCCCAGGATGAAGGCCATCTGAGAAAGAATTTGCAAATTCCAAACAATGGGAGGCATCCCTGTAAAGAAGATTAGAGGCTTTTAAAGATATCCTGTACCCGTGCCAGGTACAGGGCCAGGTGGTTTTCATTCCTTATTTTCTGTGATCTGGGTATTAATCCCACAGAGTCAGCACTGCTATTCCCATTTCACAGATGAAGAATCAAAGGCTCACGGGGCTTAAGAAATGTGTCCAAGGTCCCACAATTAGCAAGGGACTGAGCTAGAATCAAATTTACATTTATCTGAATTCAATGTCTATGCTCCTCTCAAGAGACAGACAGGAAAAGAGCCACCTAGAAAGAAGGCAGTGTCACTTGACCACAGGAGACAAGGTTCTATTCCAGGTGTCAAGTTTGCCTAAATGGGGCAAGTCACCTAACCTCTCCAGGGGAGACACCATGCATGTCGATAAGATGGGAGGATGCAAGAGCAATAGTAGTAAAAACAATAATCCTGATTTTAATAAAACCCAAGAGGCTTATTGAGATAAGTCAGAGAACCAACATCAGGGTTGGTGGGAAAGGTGGGCACTGCTGAGCTGGATCTTAGACACCCTGAGAGGGCTCCTGAGCTGAGGGTCCCTAATCAGGCTGGACAACTATCAGGGAAGAGCTAAAGCCTGAAGCCAAGGGTGTGCCAGGGACCCAACAGCAAAGATTCTGCTTCTTCAACCATGGAGAGGATTAAAATAAAATGTCATCATTGAATCAGGGGATTAAAAAGAAATTAATTAGCCACAAAACTGCAGATTGAGGAGAGAGGTGGAGTCAGTCGCACAGAAGAAGGCAACATCTAGAAGAACTAGAGGAGAAGAAATTAAACCTCAGGTGGAAAAAAAAAGGTGAGATCATACACGTACAGCTGATTTTACAGTATATATAGTGGAAACCCTGTCCAGTAGCAAAGCAAACATTTGTAAGTTGGTCCCACAGAAGAATAGAATGGCCAGTTAATAATGGAAGAGGGTCTTGGGAAAGAACAATAAATTTGGAAGAATCAAACTTCCAAATTTTTAAAAACTTCCTGCAAAGTTTTTAAAAAACAGTAACAAAGACAATATGGTATTATCCCAAGGACAGATACATAAATAAATAGAATAGGACTGAGAGTCTAGCAATAAACCCTTCTATCTATGGTCAATTGTAGGAAGGTGAAAGGTTTGTACAATAAAAACTACAAAACATTGATGAAAGAAAGAAATTAAAGAAGACACAAACAAGTGGATAGACATCCCAAGCTCATGGATTAAAAAGTCTTAAGACTGTTAAAATGGCAATACACCCAAAGAAATCCATAGATTCAATGCAATATCTATTACAATCCCATTGTTTACTGAAATAAAAAACCAGTACTAATTGTACACCTGAAACCTATATAATTTTATTAACTAATGTCACCCCAATAACTTTTTAAAAATTAAAAGAAATAAAATAGTTTTACAGCTTAAGAAAGAAAGAAAGAACAGTACCAAAACCCATGTGGGACCACAGCAGGCTCCAAATAGACAAAACAGTCTTGAGGAAGAACGAACCTGGAAGCATCATACTTCCTGATTTCAAAATGTAAAACAAAGCTACACTAATTAAAATAGTAGGTTACTAACATAAAGAAAGACACATAGACCAATAGAATAAAACAAAGAGCCCCAAAGTCAAACCATACACAGTCCACCGAACTTCAACAAGGATGCCAAGAATACAAGGGGAAAACAGTCTCTTTGACAAGTGGTGTTGGGGAAAGTAAATATCCACATGGAAAAACATGGAGCTGGACCACACCCAGACATTAACTCAAAATGAATTAGAACCTAAAATTGTAAAACCCCTAGAAGAAAACACAGGGGAAGGCTTTATGACATCGGTCTCGGCAATGTTTTCATGGGTATGACACCAAAAGCACAGGCACCAAAAGCAACAGTAGACAAGTGGGACCACATCAAACCAAAACACCTGCGTACATCGAAGGACATAGTTATCAGGGTGAAAAGATAACCTAGCATCTACTGTGGGAGAAAATATTTGCAAACCACATATCAGATAAAGGATTAATTTCCTAAATTACATAAGGAACTTTTACAACTCAATAGCAAAAACAAGCAAACAAAAAACCCAAGTAACCAGATTTTTAAATGGGCTAAAGACTTGAATAGACATTTCTCTGAAGAGGACATACAAACAGCCAGCAGGCATATTACAGATGCTCAATATCACTAATTATCAGAAAAATGCAAATAAAAGCCACAGTAAGATATTATCATCTCATTCCTGTTAGGATAGTTATTTAAAACAAAAATAGACAACAAGTGTTAGTGAGAATATGGAGAAATTGGAACTCTGGAACACTGTTAGTAGGGATGAAAAATGATGCACTGCTATGGAAAATAACAGATTCCTCAAAAAACTAAAAATAAAACTATGATATGATCTAGCAATCCTACTTCTGAGTATTTATCCAAAAGGAATTGAAATCAGGATCTTGAAGAGATCTTGCAGCACTAGTCACAATAGTCAAAATGTAAAAACAGCCTAACAGTTAGGCTGGATGGATAAATGCATAAAGAAAATACGGTGGAGGAGTTTCCGCCAAGATGGAGGCATAGGCAGAAACCCTTCGCTTCCTCGCACAACCAAAAGGAGGATAACAACCAATCTAAAATCAATAAACAACCAGAAGTGCCAGAAAATCAAACTGCATGGAACTCCAACAGCCAAGAAATTAAAGAAAAAGTCAACCAGAACAACCAGACTGGTAAGGAGGCAGACCACTCAGAAAATCGGAGCAGACACGGCAGACCATGAGGGTGGGGCTGGCTGAAGGTGAAACTGAGACTCAGAGCTGACTGTGGACTACAGCAGGGGGTTGCTGCTGTGGGAGAAACTCCCAGTTTCACATGAAGGTTTGTTGGAAAGTGGGGCTAGAGCCAAGCAGGGGAGCTGCATTGTTCCCTCTCTGGCCCCTCCCCCACAGGCAGCATAGCAGCACAGCAAGGAGGGTTGCCCTGCCCGGGTGAATGACTAAGGCCCTGCCCCATTACAACTTATCAGCTGTGCCAAGACAAAGAAACACGGCCCAAGAGAAAGAACAGAGCAAAACCTTAGAAAGAGAGCTAAGTGATGAGGACATAGCCAACCTATCTGATGGAGAATTTAAAGCCCTGGTAATCAAAATGCTCACAGAACTGATTGAGCTTGGTTGGAAAATTAAAAAAAACAAAAACAAATGAAAGATACCCAAAATGAAATAAAGCAGAATATTCAGGGAACCAACAGTGACAGGAAGGAAACCAGGACTCAAAGCAACAATTTGGAACAAAAGGAAAAAATAAGCACCCAACCAGAGCATAATTAAGAAACAAGAATTCAAAAAAGTGAAGAGAGACTTACGAATCTCTGGGACAACTTGAAATGCTCTAATACCTGAATTATAGGGGTGCCAGAAGGAGAAGAACAACAGCAAGAAATTGAAAACTTATTTGAACAAATAAAGAAAGAAAACTTCCCCAATCTGGCAAGGGAAATAGACTTCCAGGAAGTCCAGAGTCCCAAAGAAGTTGGACGCAAAGAGGAACACACCAAGGCACATCATCATTGGGTTATCCAAGATTAAAGATAAAGAGAGAATCCTAAAAGCAGCAAGAGGAAAGAAGATAGTTACCTACAAAGGAGTTCCCATTAGACTATCAGCTGATTTCTCAAAACAAACCTTGCAGGCAAGAAGGGGCTGGAAAGAAGTATTCCAAGTCATGAAAGGTAAGGACCTACATCCAAGATCAATCTATCCAGCAAAGCTGTCATTTAGAATGAAAGGGCAGCTAAAGTTCTTCCCAGATAAGGTCAAGTTAAAGGAGTTCAAAATCACCAAGCCGTTATTATATGGAATGTTAAAGGGACTTATCTAAGAAAAAGAAGATAAAAATATGAACAATAAAATAACAACAAGCTCACAACTATCAATGAATGAACCTAAAAGAGAAGAAAAACAATGAAAACAAAACCTAAGCAAACAAGTAGAGCAGGAACAGAACCAGAGAAATGGACATCACCTGGAGGGATTTCAGTGGGGAGGGGGGAGGAACAGGGAAAAGGTACAAGGAAGAAGCAGCATATTTGGTAGGCATAAAATAGACAAGGAGAGAAAAAATGGTATAGGAAACAGAGAACTCAAAGAACTTATATGTACAAACTATGGGCATGAATTAAGGGGGGAGTGCTGGAGGGCTGGGGGTGCAGGGCGGAAGGGGGGAAAGGGAGGAAAATTGGGAAAACTGTAATAGCATAATCAATAAAAAATAGTTAAAAAAAGAAAATGTAGTGTATACACATACAATGAAATATAACTCTGCCTTAATAAAAGGAAATCTAATATACAGAAACAAGGATGAACTCTGAGAACATCGTGCTAAGTGAAAGAAGTCAGTCACAGAAGGACAAATTCTGCATGTCTGTCCATATATGAGATATCTAAAATGGTCAAACACACACAGTCAGAGAGTAGAGTGGTGATTTCCAGAGGCTGGGAGGAGGGGGAAATTAGGAGCTGCTAATCAATCAGCAGAAAGTTCAGTTATGCAAGATGAGTAAGTTTTAGAGATCTGCTTAACATTGTGTCTGTAATTAACTGCATTGTATTGTACACTTAAAATTCATTAACATTAGACTTCATGTTAAGTATTCTTACTACAATAAAATATAGTTAAAGACATGAAAGAAGATACATGAATGGTGAAGAAGCACATGCAAATATGTGTAACAAGGAGGAGGGCATGGGGAAGAAAGGGGGAGAAAAGAGCACTGAATCCCACTCAAGGTACTTCTCATATGTTATCGCATTTAATCCTTACAGAGACTCCGTGATATCAATACAATTAATGTCATTTTGCAGATGAGGAAACAGAGGCTTAGAGCCATTTAAGTAAATAATCACAGCTAATAAATGGCGAGGTGGGAATAAGGCTTCTCAATAAGTTACCAAAATGACAGCAACCAAGATTATGACTTAACAGAATAGAATACTTTTAAATGCACTGAAAAATGGGCCCTTGAGTTTATGGCACTTTTCCAGTGTGATAACACTGTAAAAAATCTGTGATATAATGTATGTCTCTGAAGCCAGGGACATGAAGCCACGGCCTGTGTGGAGGGAGGGTAATGCAGGCCAGCTGCTGCACAGATTGGTGCGTGCTGCTTGGCCAGTCCCCTCAGTCCACTCTGCACAGCTGCTGCTCTGACCAGGACAGACTTGGCGGGATTACACAAGTAGCCCTAGAGGCACAAACTAATAGAGACAACTAGCCTCAGAGGCTCCAGCAGCCACCCGGTCCTCAGTGAGTCGGAACACACATCCACAGACCAGATGTATCTAAGTCACCTGGGAAGCTTGTTAAATGCAAATTCCTGGGCCTCACTCCAGACCTCTGGAGAGAGTAAGGCCCAGAAATGAGAATTTTTAAAAAGCTCCCCAGGGCACCCCTATATGTTGTTGGTGGGGATGCAAAATGGAATCGTCACTCTGGAAAATAGTTCGGTAGTTTCCTAAGAAGTTAAACACAGAATTACCGTATGACCCAGCAATCCCACTTCAAGGTACCTACCCAAGAACAATGAAAATGTACATCGCCACAAACACTTGTGCATGAGTGTCCTTACATTATTCATTGTCTGGTAAGTCCATCAACTGGACCAAATGTCTATGAACTGATTAATGGAGAGACTAAAATGAATACTATCCAGTACTAAAAAGGAACAAACCACTGATACATTTTACAACTTTATTGAACCGCTAAAACACTGCACTAAGTAAAAGAAGCCAGATGCAAGAGACCACATATTGTTTGATTCTGTTTATAGGAAATGTCCAGAAAAGAAATCTATAAAGAAAGTACACAGGTTACTTATGTCTGGGGCAGCAGGTAAGAAGGGGGATTAACATGGGCATGAGGAATATTATTGCAGTGATGAAAATGTTCTAAAAGCTACATATGGTGATGGTTGCACAAGTTGGTAAATTTACTAAAAATCATGGAATTGTACACTTGAAATGGGTAAATTTTATATGAGGGCCCTTAGGTGATTTTGATGCACCAGAAGATTTGAGAATGACTGGATTTCAACCTACTTATCTTACAATGAGAAACCCGAAACCCAGAGGGGGAAATGATTCACCCCGGGTCACACGGAGAGTTTGCGCAGAGCCAGAATGCCTCTGATCTGTGTTTCTGCAAAAGCAAACAGAGGGCCAGGGCACGGCCTGGTGAAATGAACCAAAGGGGACGGCCAACCTCAATGAGTCAGTCGGCACCAAACCCTTTCTCCCTCAAACAGCAGGAAGCTGGCTTATTTTTCTTGAACAATCCAGGAAAGGGGCTCAGGAAGCAGCTGGAGGACAATGGAAGGGCTGCAAACTTGGAGTCAAAAGCCCTGAGATCAAATCCTGACCCTGAGAGTTAATGGTGACTCTGAGCAGGTCACTTCACCCCCTAGCCTCATCTTGTTCACCTGTCTGTAACTGGAGCTGGAAACGTCACGCTCCCAGGTCCCCCGCAGCACAAACACGGAAGACTCCGAGTGATCAAGGCAGGAGAGCATTCCAGATGATTTCCTTCCTGCCGAACTGCCAGCACAGATGTCCAGCCCAATCTGCTTATCTAAATGCCACAACCAGAGCATCCTTTCCAGCCTTTAGGGCATGGACGGGCCCTTTGAAGGGTCTCCAACACAGGCACCACCAACCTGCCCCAGTCTAGGTCCCAGTCCTGGCTTGATCCAAGTGCCCAAGTGTCATAAAACTCTGGAAAGGGGGACATAGGACTGTATTTGTTTACAGATATGACAGCCTCTGACTGAGAACAATACATATATTAAAAACAACAACCTTCCGAGTGGCCACTGATGCATCAAATACTGGATTGGGCGTGGTGTTATTACAAGACCAAGAGAATGTAAAACATCCTGTAATATATCTCAGCAGAAAATCTTTGCCAAGGAAAAGAAATCTGTCTTCTATCTAAGAGGAATGTTTGGTGATTATTTGGGCCTTGGATAGACTCAGGCCATACGTTCTGGGCCAGGCGTTTGCATTGCGTGCTAATCAGAGAGCCCTGACGTGAAGATAGGCGTTGCAGACCGAGAATCGTGAGTGCCCGAGATGGTCGAGGCAGCATCAACACTTACAGAGGGATGTGCAGCCTGTGTCAGGACAGGGGCATCTAGGCCAAGCTGCTTTCTTAGAAAGACAACTGTGACCACTGGGATCTCCTGAACTGAACCCACCCACGTGGGCCCTGAGCTCTCAACCTGTTTGATCAGACCACGCCAGGGCAGCAGAAGGCAGGGGTGTGCAGGCACCTGTCCAGTTTGCTTGCTTCGGCCACATGCCGCTTGCTTTATTAGTTCCCAGGGAAATTTGACTTCTTGGAGGAGCCTTTTTGTGCCCCTGACTACTAGCTCCTGGTAACTGTACTAGACGGTAACTAACAGGCACTCTCTGTAGAAGGCCACTTGAGACAGACAAGATGACACAAGAAACAGAAGCCTACAGTTTGTGACAGCAGGGCAGGCATAGGCTGTGAGAAAGAAAGCTGAACTTGAGAGCATTTGTTTCAGAGAGGTGTTAAAGACTTGTTGAAAATGAAACTTGACGCAGCAGTAGCAGAGAATAAAAGAGCAGAGAGCACTTAGAAGAGGGGATAGACTAGGGCAGGAAAAATACAGAGAAAAGCAAAGGCTAGGAGGACTAACACCTACAATGGGAATGGCAAACACTTAGCACAGGAGCTGCAGAGGCCCCGCCCAGGATTCACAGTGGCCTCAGCATCCCCCAAGCAGCCCCTGGGAGGGAGTGTGTTGCACATTCACTTCTCAGGCCTAAAGAAAAACCTAGCCAGTTAAAAATGAAGGAGTGACTATCTGCCTTTACTACCTCTTCCTCTCCAAACCCTACTAAAATGTTGGTAAAACAGTTGAAAATAGTTTAACCCACAAGGATAAAGGCAACAGAGAGGAGACATCAGCACATAGCAGGTTTCAGCAAACTTGGGGAAACGTGGATGAAAGAGTTGTAACAGAGCAGAAGCTGCAAACTCAGTCCTGTCCACAGAGGATGCTGCTGAGACCAAAGCCACTGGCTGGACGAGGCCGCGGCTCAGCCCTTGGCAGCACAGGTTCCATGAAGGATGGGGCTGGGGCCGTGATGGAAAACAGAGTCACCGAACCCACTGCACGCAGCCAGACCGCTGTGCATCCTGCATTCCCCTCTCCAAGCAGACAAGAGTTTATTCTCAGGAGAAACTGAGGAGGAGTGGCAGACAGGGTGGAGAACAGAGGCGGGGGGGGGGGGGCGGGGGGGAGCAGGACGCCAGCCACCGTCCACCTCTCCAGGCAGGATACTGAAGGACTCCTCTCTGGAAAAAGGGAACAGCCTCAGAATCTGTCCTCCCTGAGGAAGTCTCATGGGCCAACCACCCCACCCATGCGCATAGAACTTTCCATCTGATTTTCAGTGACTTACTCACAAAATACTCCCACCGAAGGTCCACAGACACTCAGGAAAAGCCTCTGACATGACAGGCAGAGTCCAAACAAACAGAAAAATAACTTAGAGGTGTGAGTACATGCAGGGAACATAAAAATAACTTTAAAAATCCAATTATATTTTTATAGAATGAATGCTTAAGATGTTGCATTCATGAAACAAGAACAGGATGCTGTGTTAAAGAAATCATCAGAAAATAAAAAAAGAGCTCTTGGAAAATACATGATCAGAAAAAAATTAAGTTCAGCAGAGAATCTAGATGACAGCCAAGCAAACTCCCTAGAAAGTAGAACCCAAGAACAAAACAATGGAGAACAGGGGAAAAAGATAAGAAAATTGGAGACTATCCAAATATGAGTTGAACCCACAAATGAGTTTCTAGCTTAAAAGGGTGCATTGTAAGGCATGCACAGGACACAAAGGACACACGAAAGCCCTCCCTAAGGCATGTCACACCTTATTCTCTGGTATGGGAATCTGAGAGAATAAGAGAAGAAAACTTTCCCCCCTTATTTCTGTCACACGCAAAGCAACGGGCATCAGAACGGTACGGGTCTCCTCTCAAGGAGAGCGCTGCAAGACAACAGTGAAATAGAATTTGCAGAGGCAAGTGATTTCCAACACTGATTTCTAGAACTAGTTTAATTTGAAGCCAGTTGTAGTGTGGAATAAGTACATTTTTTGATATGCAAAAGCTAATGATACAATATTGGAAATACTTTCCTTGACCCTTCCTTAGGCAGCTGCCAGAGGGTGTGCTTCAGCCTTGCAAGAGAAGAAACCAAAGAGCAGAGGATCCAGGGTGTGGTGGACAGGGCCATCGTAACACAGGCTGCTAGCGATGCCCCTGCCTAGGCACCACCAGCCCAGATGGGGGCAGGAGGCTGGAGGGCTGACAGGGTAAGGTTTCTGAGAAGAGGCAAAATGTAAATGGTAGGCTATTTGATGCATTTGAGCACTTGGAAAAATTGATAGATGTCAGAAAGGTACCGTGACAGTTTTCTGTGTCAACTTGACTGGGTGCCCAGGTATTTGGCCAAACATTATTCTGCATGTGTCCGTGAGAGTGTTTCTGGATGAGATTAACCTCTGAATCAGTAGACTGAGTGAAGCAGATGGCCCTCCTGACCCAGGTGGGTCTCGTCCAATCAGTTGACGGCCTTAACAGAACAAAAAGGCTGACCCTTCCCCTCAGTAACAAGGAACCCCTCCTGTCTGAGTGCCTTCATCTGGGACATCAGTTTTCTCCTGCCTTTGGAGTCAAACAGGGACGTCAGCTCTCCTGGGGTTCTGAGCCCGCTGGCTTTTCGGCTGGAGCGACACTACCTGCTCACTTGAGTCTCCGGCTTGCCAAATGCAGAGCTTGGGACCTCTCCGCCTCCAAAACTGTGTGAGCCGATTTCCTGTAATAAATTATATATCCCCACGCTATGGGTTCTGTTGCTCTGGAGAATCCTGGCCAATACGGATATATCAAATTATTTAGAAAGAAGTGCGATGACATATGAAGAGCTCTGGTGAACAGTACATCCACAGCCACAGTCACAGTCACGTGAACAACAGCCATTTAAAAATTCAGCCATAACTGCATGGGGAAATTGCAGCTGGGGCGACTGGTGTAGACTGCTAAATCCGGTTACAAGGAGTCAAGAAGGACTATCCGATATGCATTCACTTTGTCTAGAAATATGATGGCGAATGCCAAAAGAAACAGCTCAGGAGTTGAAGACAGTTGCCTCTGGGGAATGGATAGTATTTGGGGGGAATACTGTTTTTCATTATAAACCTTTTAAGACTGTTTGATTTTTTAATTATATGCATGTGTTCATAAATAAAAGTTAACTTAAAAAAGAAAAAGGAAAGAAAACCAGATTTTTAAGACAGATCAATTAGGGTGTGATCATACATGTTAAAAATAACTTGATTGCAGTTGGCAGTAGAGACAACCTCCCTGCCACCTTTAACACGCGATGACAAGGTTACTTATCTGTAATCAACAGCTTTTTATGAACTTAAGTGTTTTATGGGTTATAAAGGAAACACCAAGGTAACTAATTTATATGTCGTGACCAAAACAGATACTCATATTGTACAAATACAGGGTCTGGCACAAATAGTGCCCCTTTCTTATTACAGAAGCTTTTATTACAAAATCATAAGCATGTGATTCTGTAACACAACGATATCACCCTGAAGCACACCACATGACATTTCGAGTGAAATGTTCAACTTGCTGTGCATCTCGTGCAAGACCTTCACATACCCTCCCAGCCACACTAAAGCAAGCCTTGCTTCTGCTCGACCCTGTGTTTTTTAAATGAAGCACAAGTGAAGGGTATAGCCCTGCTCTTCTTAGTAATCAATGCCCAGAGTAAATCTAATTACCATGCATTCTATTTTCTTGGAATTCAGTTCTTGGAAGCAAAAAACTTTTGCAAGTGTTGGATGTCACTGTAAACAAGATCATTTTAAAAAGCCACCCAGTTAGTTTATAGTTATGGAAATCCCAAAGAGACACTAATAAGACAAAAGGGAAAACCATCTAAATGACATACGATTTCCAATGGCAGTATCTTTCGTAGATTTTAAAAGCACTCGACTGCACTGCTGCAAACACAGCTCCCACCCTGCTGGTTTACACAGAAAGAGTGTTAGGCAGCTCACAGAATGCCCAGCAGAGCCAGCTGGGAAGCTACTTAGCCAGGAACAGAGGACATGCTGTCCCAGCATCTGCTCCTGGCAATCCTAAGGCTGCAGACCCTGGTGCCTCACCCACAGCTCACACCCACACCTCACACCACCTGTGTTAACAACAGGATTATTTAGCGGGGAGGGGTCATCCAGCTAGAAAAGTAGGAAAGTGCATCCCCATCATTCCTCCCTTCAGGAGGAAGCCAGAGACTTGGCCTGTGATAAAGGATGAGCCCCAAACAAAGGCTGGAAAGTGTCAGACTAGGGCTATGCCAGGCAGTTCAGAACCTGGCACTGCACTCTATGATTCTTTGTCCTGAAAACAGATCATCATTTACCTGTTTTCTGAGTCAAGTGGGTATCCTGTTGATAGTGATAATCACATTACTGACTGGTCCGTATAGTGTCCTCCACACTCATTTAACAGCTGTCTAATTAGTTCCTTTGAAAATTGGATCTCAGAAGGGAACCCACAAAGCCATGGCCTTAGCATCTATTGTCACCTGGGTTATCTAAAGCAGAGCTACTGTTTTATTCAAGAGAGAGGGCAATGGGGAGACTGGCAGGGGAGGACAGGAAGGAAACGGGATGGGGTGTGCCCCCAAGCTGACCTCCGCTTGGTGTCCAGCGCAGCCAACCCTGGGCTTGTGCAGGATTGTACTCCTAGAGACAGGAGAGTCCATCCAGGGGAGGAAGCGGGAAGAATTAAACTAGTTCCCAGCCCCCACTGGTGAGAAGCTTGTCCTAAGCATGCAACCTCCTGTGTTCCTGGGTGGCATATCATAAGGGGGGTTCAGGGAGGCCTCACTCCTCAGTGTTAACAGGAGCCCCAGGGTGGCAAAGGAGCTGTTGGGCTGTGTCCACAGGAGAACAGGCAATGACGGAGCCACGACCCTCACGTTCTGTGCAGCTAAGAGGATCTGAGGTGGCACAGAAGAGAAGTCTCATTCAGTGTTTAGCTCACCGTTAAAATTCTAATTCAAAACTCTGGTAATATTTACCTAGAACAGAGAATTGATTTTATTTTGAAAAAGTAGCACTATAAATAGACACCTCTGGCAGCTGAGGATTTGCCAACTCATATTGTTTTCTTTGTTTCTGTATGCAGAAAACCCCTTGGAGAAGACAGAGGACCCCAGAAAGTGCTGGTGTTACTGTGAGGAGAGCTTGCGCGTACAAACGGACTGCGTAAATGACAAGTATTGCACATGCGCAGGCGTGATTTCATATCTATGCAGATGCTCTAGTGATTGGTAAGATACTCAAATTTACTAATGAGTGGAACCACCGCACTCACAGGGGCTCTTTTTCTTATCGGTGAAATCACTGTGCTGGTCATGCTCCGCCTGCTCTATGTCTCAGGAGAGAGCTCTTGCCCTCGGGTTTCCAGCTGGACTTGACCCACAGGAGATGGGATAGTGAGAGAAGTCAGCATCTTTCTTCTGGCTCTCCACCCTCACCCTCTCCTGCCCATTTACCCCAGCAGGTCATTTGACACCTCCAGACCTCAGTTTCCTTTTCTGTGCAATGCGGGGGTGGGGGAGTGTCAATCAGATAATCTGTGAGGTGGTTTTCAGTTGCTGCCCCATGTTTTTACTTCTTGGATCCTCAGAAAACAATAGTTCCACCAAGTTAAATAGGTAGGAATTCCAAGCTGAGACTTCCTCAGGACAGTCAGGATACTTTCCTTCAGAAAGGGATCAAAATGCAGGACAAGGAAGTTACCAATTTACTTTATCTCTTTGTATACATTTACTGTGGACTAATTTCTTTCTTCCATCCAAATGCAAAATTGAATTTAGTTAATACCAAGCAAACAGCTTCATATGACCGTGAAATGCATTTTTTCCCTAAACATTTTGTATGCCTCCTGGAGCACAAACGAGGGGTTCTGCGGTGGGGAAACACCACAGGGCACACTTTGGGGTGGCCTCACAGCATTATTTCTGGGGCTGCTGCACTCACTGGAAAGAAGTGCCGCATGTGGCAAGGACTTTCCCCAAGATCGTTCAGGGAGTGTTCCACCCTCAGCCCTGTGTCCTTTATTTTTAAGCATAGAAGGGTTAAAAGTTCCTTCTTGAACTCAATCTCCAACACAGTCTACCAGTCCAAGAAGAACTGCACCCAACCCCAGCAGCTTGAAACGTCACAATCAAAACATGAAGCGTCTGAAATAAGCAAGCTCATTCGACCCACAGTGGTCCTTGACTCCTGCGTAGCAGGAGGCTTGTCCTCTCAGAAGCAGACAAGACGGTTTTCCACAGGTCATGGCACCTCACTCACGGCTATTTTGTCCCCACAGCTATCTTCTCCTTCCAAGAACCTTGTGCCTAGTTCTCCTCACCCTGTGAGGTTTGAGTGCTTTTCTGGGTAGTGTCTGGAGCTGCTCTGAATATGAAACATCTCAGTTTAAAAATATCCTCATGCATAATAAAGAAGAATGTAAGGACATTAATATTATCCCATAATGTTTATTACAGATAGTGCCATGGGTAAAAAGCTAGGTCTGTAGATTTATATAAAAGTACTGTGGGATAATAAGCCTATTATTTTCAGTTTTTCTTGGATGGTATTATGATTTTCTAAATATTAAATATTAACACAGTATTCTGTAAGATGATGAACTTTCTTCCATTTCCGTCTATAAATACAAGCGTCTGACACTGCTGTACTCAACCACCCAAAAGGCCACTCCTGGACTTTCCTTGGCTTCCTAAATATTTCATTTTCTCCGGTATATTTTCCAGGCAGTCACAGTTTTTAACATTAATTTGCTTATGACTGTGACTTTAACTCAAACATCGTGCTGCTCAAACAAGAGTCTGCACGTTCCTAGGAATGGTGATCATCTGTTACAGACTGGAAGTTTGAAGTATACACTTTTAACAATCAAAAATGTGGAAGATAATAGGCAAAATTCAAAATAATCTGAAACCAGCAAAAGTTCTCAAATTTTATCACTGTAAATTTAACAATAAATAATACTAGGAAACAACAACAATAATGATGTGATGATCTCACACCCAACTTAGAGCAAACTGGTAACAAACAACCTAAAATGCCTAGAGTGCACGTACGTGTCAAATTTAAAAGATGCATCTACCTGCATGTCAAGTAAAGTTCCCAGCGCAGCCCTGCAGGTCAGCCTAAGCCTGATTATTTTTATTATGCTACAAAAACATTCGAGTATCAATTGCATGAAAAAATTTTTGCAATCATATTTATTAAGAAGCTATGCATTTTAAAACAAAAATCACTAGAATTTTTATTCAATTTAAGAGGAAAGTTGAAATTTAGAACAATCCTTTGGAAAAGTGTTCATGAAACACGGAGTTGGTCAGCTTTAGAAACAACTGAGGAGGTGAATCTCAGTCAAGGGAATATTGGGTGAATCCCTGATATGTATAATAAGGGCTTTTCTGATTTGGATAAAAAGAGATAGCCAGGCTACAAATCAATCATACCCCTAGAAACACATTTTAATCTGTTTGACAGACACAAGTGAATGCACAAGTAAGGGACTTCACAGCCACTGAAGAAATTTATATTAATATTCATCCATTTAACGGTCTTTTCTTGTTCTGTTCATAATAGTTTTATAAAGGCTTGTTCATGTGCAAAATGCTTAGCTGTAAAGTATTTTATAAAGGAATTTTTAATAAGGTATGACAATTCCATTCCATTTGTGGTAAGAATGGTGCTCACATCTCTGAAAATGTAGATGCCCTGGCTAAAATTGAAAATGGCGGCCTGATGGAGGCTGGTGCATGCATCCAAAAGTGATAAGAAAATGCACACGGTAGTCGACTCCCAGGCTTTTAGACACAATGTAATAAAAAGTGCATCTAAAAGCTTGTTCTATTACCTAGTTAAATATTGGCTCTTGCAGGAGGGGAGGATAGATCTTGGCTGGTGTTCTTAAATCTATGAATTGCCATGAATTGCTATTTTTCTTAATGGAGGAACAAATGTTCTCAAAACAACAGGGAAGACCTGGGTACACTAACTGTTTTGAGAGTCACAACTTTAGGAAAAGTTTGTTTCTCACAGCTAAAATCTCTCTGAGCTGACTGTTGCAGTAAAAAGGTTTGAGTCACATAGAGACAATTTATTTACATTAATGGTCTGAACAAAGAACACCAATTTCTTGTTTGTTTTGTTACTGAAATCAGAAACACTTTGGGTCCCCTGCATTGAAGGAGTAGCTTGGTCTCTCGGCAAGAAATGCTCATTGAAATTTCTATCACTAGAAGCTGGAAAATGCACCATTCATTTGACAACATTCTGGGGATTTCCCCATATTCAGTACCCCAACGCTTATTGGTATGACTTTCTGTTCTCAAAATATAATAATCCCAAAAAAGAGGAAGAAGCTGTCTGGACACAGAGCCTATTTATGCAGCACTGGCACTCGCACGAACCCAAATTTTAAAATATTCAAACAACAGTATCTTACCTTTCCTTTCAACGGTAATACAGAAGTATTTTCCTATTAAGATAAACATGTATAGCCACTTCTAGCCTTTCCTTGTGTTATGGGGGGCCACGCACCCCGGGCTCTCGTTCATCTGCTCTGGGATTGAGTGCCCTTGAGAGAAAAGGCATGAGAAGCATTGCACTTCCAGTTTAAAATTTTTTTATACCTTACCCAAGGACATGCTTATTGATTTTAGAGACAGGGGAAGGAAGGAAGGGAGAGAAGGAGAGAAATATCAATGGGTTGTCTCTCATATGCACCCTGACAGGGGACCAAACCTGGAACCCAGGTACGTGCCGGGCCCTGACCGAGAATCGAGCCTACGACCTTTCAGTTGACCGCAGCCAGGGCTGAAGCTCTAGTTGAAGTAGAATAGTATGGTACTAATGTAATTCAATCCAACTAAAATCTGGTAAGATATCAATGGGCTGCTCTTCCCTAAGATAAAGGATCCCAACAAGAAAGGAAGCAAGGTCTTTTTTCCCCCAAATCCTACATTCACCATTCTTGGGCACTGTGCTTTCAACACAGCAGGTCCCCCACCACAACCCCAGGCAGCATTTTAGGCCATTGTTGATGCTGCCTCTGAATTTTAAGTTCTAGAGAAGACTGCATTTATTTATTTATTTTTATTTTGATGTATTTAAAATTTTTATTTAATTTTATTTGCGTTACATCGGTTAATAAAATTGTATAGGTTTCAAGTGCACAATTCTATTGTACACTACTTTATGTGCACATTGCACTGGGTACTCACTGTCCGAAGCCTAGTCTCCTCCTCCCTGTTTATCTCCAGTTTACCTGTCCCACCTGCGCCCACCCCACCTCTGCTCTGGCTATCACCATGCTATTGTCTGTGCCCATGAGTTTTCTTTTCCTTAATCCTTTCCCCTATTTCACCCAGACCCCCTAAAAATACTTTAGTCCAAGCACCAGATAAGGCAGGGTCTCCTGGTATCATTATAACACCAGTAGTTTAAATTAGATGCCAACAATTTCTTTGTTTTGGGAAATGTACAACAATTTAGATTCTAAACAATAAGCAAGTAATATTCCATTGTGTATATGTACCACATCATTATCCAATCTTCTATCAAAGGACACTTAGGTTGTTTAGGTATCTTGGCTATTGTAAATAATGCTGCAATGAACAATAGGGGTGCATGCATCTTTTTGAATTTTTTTGGAAATCTTTGGATAAATACCCAGAGGTGGTACTGCAGGGTTATATGATAGTTTTATTTTTCATTTTTTGAGGACCCTTCATACTGTTTTCCATAGTGGCTGCATGGAATATTACTCAGCCACGAAAAAGAATGAGATCTTTATCTTTTGCAATAACATGGATAGATGGACCTAGAAGGTATTAGGGTAAGTGAAATTAGTCAGACAGAAAAAGACAAACACCATATGATTCCATTTATATGTGGAATCTATACAACAAGATAAACGAACAAACAAAACAGAAGCAAACTTACAGACACAGGGAACAGACTGATGGCTGCCAGATTGGCTGGGTGAAAAAGGTGAAGAGATTGAGAAATAAAAATCGGCAGTTACAAAATAGTCATGGAGATTTGAAGTACATCATTGGGAATATAGTCAATAACATTTTATTTTTAAATATTTTATTATTTATTTTTTAGAGACAGGGGAAGGCAGGGAGAAAAACATCGATGTCCAAGAAAAACATTGATCAGTTGCCTCTCACATGCTCCCAACCAGAGACCTGGCCCACAACCCAGGTATGTGCCCTGACTAGGTATCAAACCAGTGACCTTTCAGTTTTCGGGACAATGCCCAACTTACTGAGTCACACCAGTCAGGGCATTTTATAACTGTCAGGTGGATACTAGACTTTCTGAGGGGATCACTTTGTAAGTTATGTAAGTGTCTATGTCCTGGCTGATGAGGCTCAGTTGGCTGGAGTGTCATCCCAAAGACTGAAAAAAAGGTCACAGGTTCAATTCCTGGTCAGGGCACATACCCAGGTAGTGGGTTCAATCCCTGGTGGGGGCGCATACAAGATGAGAGCTAATTGATGCTTCTGTCTCTCTCTTCCTCTCTCCACCTGCTTCCTCTCTCTCTAAAAGCAATGAAAAGAATGTCCTCAGATGAGGGTAAAAAAATAAAATATCTAACCACTAAGCTGTACTGTACACCTGAAACTAATGATATTGAATTCCAACTGTAATTGAAACAATTTTTAAAGTGAATAAAAACCACTCACTTGGAAATAAAATAATGCTTAGCCTGAGTTAACTGATCTCATCTTAGGGACTACAAAATAATAATAATAATAATAATAATAATAATAATAATAATAATACAAGAACAACAACAACTAATACTTATTGAGCACCTACTAGGTGCAAGGTGCATGAATTATTTCATTTACTCTTTTCTAAAGAGCTTTGGGGGGGAAATTATTATCATGCCCATGTTAGTGATGGAGAATTTGAGGCCACGGGTCCTGGAGCAGGTGAACCTCAGTCAGGGTGTTAAAAGCTGCTCTCTATGGGCCTGAGCCAGAGGGCAGAGAATGTGGTGATGATGGAGCACAGCAAGTAAAAATTGTCGTTTACCAAACAGCTTTGAAAATTAGAATCATCTATAACATAACATCCCTCCTGGTAAGAACCAAATCTATAATTACTGAACAAGAATCTTTCACACATGCAAACTAACTCTTCAAATGGTTATCTTAAAATCCCCTAATGCCACAAAAAGGTGATTCCACTTAACATAATACAATAATCCAGAAACAGCTGTATACACTAATTTCTGTAAATCAAATACTGACTATATTTACTAAAGGGCTTCTCAAGGTAAACACACAGTAAATATTTAATAAAATGGAAAATCGTTTTGCAATCTGAATAGTTATTCAACAATTGGATTTACAGCAGACTCTTGACATTCCTGAAGCATACATCCGGAACCTTCTTAAATTCCCAGATTCACAAACACAAAAATGTTTACAGAGGCTCCCAGCTTCCTCTCAAATCACATTTCCATGGAGAGTGGCCCGAGTTTCCTGCCCACAGCCTTACAGGACACACTACCGCTTAACGACACTTTCACATTTCACTATAGGCTTCTTTCTCACTTGATCACCATTTTTAAAAGAAACAAAACTTCAAATGAACTAATGAGCATTGTTGCAAATGTACAAATAAGCAGAGAGTAAGAAACCCAAATGACCATTTTCCATACACACACCTCACAAAGCATACCTTTCAGATTCGCAGCTAAGTCGGACTGTGTGCCGCAGACCCTCAGGGGAAGTCCAGAGGAGTCACACGCCTGCAAGTTAAATTCTAGGGCCTAAACACCTTCACTAAGTTTGCTCCAGCAGCACATGGGCCATATCTCTAGAATCCATAGGAGCTCCATTGTTCTTTCTAACCCAAGAGTTCTAGAAGTCCACTGAGCATTTTGGTAATGAGTCCAGAAAATTTGATTATAGAAACATTAGCCACACGAATTACAGGAATTTGCCTACTCATTCAAAATACCTGTATTTGGTATGATTGGAGTTGGTGAAAATTAAAGGTGGATAATTTCACTGTCTTTGGTGCTGGAACCCAGTCACAGCTGACACGAAGGGCACAGAGCCCCGGCAGCTGGATCTTCTTAAGCGCCGTGCTGGGACACTGAACCTCTGGCTGGTCTGGACCCTTCAACTGCACCAACCAAGACAGCCAGGAGAGAGCGAATGACTGAGAGTGGGAGGGAGGGAAGGAGGGAGACAGGGAGAGGGGGAAAGAGAAACAGAGAGAGACAGAGACAGAGAGAGGAGGGGAGGGAATGCAGAAAAGAGAGAATGAAAAAGGAATTTGGCTGCTGTGAGGCAAAAAAAAAAAAACCACCGAAAAACCAAAACCCAAAAAAGATATTGTCATCTCAAAATATATGGCTTATCCATTTCAGGACATATTCTAAAATACTAGTGCCAAACTTTCAAATTATTTATTTATTTATACCCCTTCTTGTTCCAAGGAGGTTTTGCAGCATTTTGCTGCCAGATTAATTTTCCTGAAGCTCAGTTCTGATCGTGTTACTCCCCTGCTTACGAACCCCAATAGTTCCTCACTGCCTATAAAATGAAGTCCAATTTCCTTAGCCTCCTGTTTGAGGCCCTCCATTATCTGGGCCCGCACTTCTCACCCAAGTGTCTCCTCCACTTCTTCCCTTTACACACCTTTGTTCCAGCCAAAGCACACTCTCTGTTGCTCCCCTAACACATTCTATATTTTCCACCCTTGCACCTTTGCCTGGCTCCTCCCTCTGCTTGGAATGCCTTTCCTGGCATCTGCATTTTCCCTATACTGCTCACCCTTCCAGCCTCCAGCTGGAGCATGGCACTCATGCAGAGTCATCAACAGTGAGCGTACAACCTTTATATGTGGGCTTTAGACACATCGTCTCACTGGACTCTCACAAAGGAAGAAAGTAATTTCTTACTGTGGTCCAAGGAAGCTGGGGCTGGTACCCCTGGGGTTGTGTTCTCTGTCCATAGTCCTTCCTGCTACCCCAAGGCTACCTATCACCCAGAACAAAAGGTGTTGCAAGAATCAATGTCAAAGTAATGTAGCAATCTGTTTCTTTGTATGGTGAAAAAGTGTACCTTACAATTTGCTTGTCCAGTCCCGAGGCACAGTTTTGTTTGGCAGCCCCCCCACAGCCCTCACCTGACTCCGTGTGGTGGGATGGTACTGATTCTGAAGGCAGCAGCCCAAAAGTTGAGGGAGCCAGGGTGGGAGCAGAGACCCCAGATGCCCCTCCATACTCCCCACCTGGAGGTGCCATGAGACTGATGACCACCATAAACCTCAGTCAGTGAACTTCTACTCCTTTGCACCCTAAGAACATGCCAAAGAATTTTTTTGAAGGTGCCACTTATTGCCAAGGGTGGTAGAGCAGATTGCTAAAGCAGTTTATACAACCTCCAAAGCCAGCTCAAACAAACATGGCAACCGGGTGCAGGACAGGACCCTGACGGATTAATGAGGGTCTGTTACGTACACAAAGCCACCAAAATCTATGTGCTTACTGGACACGGGCCAGGGTGTGACATGATGAGCAGTCACACGACCTTGTGTACAAATGGAATTTGGGCTGTACACCTCTGACAGTCTTCCCTTTCTAATTTTTGGCATCAACAGGTTACATGAGTTGACTGCAGAGTAAGAGTCCTCCCCTCCATTTTCTCCCTTTCCTATGTGACCCACCAATCACAGCAGAGCCATCTCATCATTGGTCCTGCACGGTTTACCCCAAACGGAAAGCTGCGCTGTCCTGTTTCAGTCTATTTTTAACGGGCTTTTCAATTTAAATCAACATCAGCTGCCGGAGCATGACTTTGGATGAAAGCTGCTTCCAGAGATTAATGCAAACCTCCAACTACTCCCCTGAACAAAACTCAATGCAGCCCAGTACATTATGGCTCACTTGGTAAAATTTTAAAGCAAAAAGTACCGTATTTTTCGGACCATAAGAGGCACCCAGGTTTCTAGGAGGAAAATAGGAAAAAAATGTTGAAGCAAAAAATGTGGTAAAATATTTAATAACATAAATGACATTGGTGAAATAATGAATATTTCACCAATGTAAATGTAAAGCTACATTTGAACTATAAGATGCACCCCCATTTCCCCCCAAATTTGGGGGGTGCATCTTATAGTCTGAAAAATACAGTAATTTAATAACCATCTGAGATCTATGGTTGCCCTGCCAGTCTCTTGCCCTACTCTGCTGCTAACTTCTAGCCTCACTAAACTCATGATGAGGCGTGTCCTTTTAGCGTTCCTGACCCCTGCAATACCTGGCCCTCTCCACCCTGTAACCTGCCACATTCCTGTCCCTCCCAGGGTATAGCTACCCTCCCCAGCCAGTGACTCCATAAAGAAATACCATTTGCAGTAAGGTTTAAGAGAAAACTATTAACTGAATACAATGTAGAACTTTGTTTTCCAAAACTTTTCTTGTCAGCAATTACTAAATAGCAATCTTGAGTGGTAAATTCTGTTGACCAGTTCCAAAGCTTTAATTGCTTATATTTATAAAACCTTTATCTGTTTTTCACAGTCTTCAGTTCAAAACTAGAAATTCATATGGAGCCTTTCCATTTCACTTATGAATCATTTAAACATATCCAAACAGGTACTTGCCAACAAAGTTATATGGTGGTTTCCTCACAGGGAATGTTGGGGGGTGCCGGTGCTGGCTGTGATGGTCATGGAGGTGTGTGCGCCAACACACACATCTTGGACAACCCCAAAAGAGAATGCCAAATTAGAGATCAAAAACTAAGTAGTACAACAGTACCCACAGAAGGGACAGCTGAACAGGACCGCATACCATGGAGTAGTGATGACCACCTTTGCTTTGCTCCAGGAGACCCAGAGCCTGCACCAGCTTAGTCCCAGCACAGAAAGGGCAGAAAGGTGCACCTCCTCCAGTGGGTGGTCCAAAGACCCCTGGACCTTGCGGGAGCATGAGAATGGGGCAGCGGCAGCACAGACCAGGAAAGAGAGGGAAGAGCAACAATCCAGAAGTTTCTCTCATGTGAACAGGAATGTTTGTGAATGAAAGCCTTTTATTTCAGTAATCTTACAGAAAAATTCATCCCAATACAAACTCTATTACTCAGTATTCATGGTGATGACGTTATGTGAAGTCAGGATACAAGGACAAAGAAGTGCTCTTCATTTTTAGGCTGAAGCCAGCTGGGTTTGGAAGCAGAATGACTGGATACAAATTATTGCTACTAATTCAATTTTGTTTTACTGCTGTAGATACAGCCTCAGATGCAGAAGGAAATACAATTTCAAAGTGGAATGAAACCTATTTAACACAAAGATATCATAAAATCCAATTATTAGATTGGATTTTAACCACCCTTGAGTTAGTTCCCACACCTCTAGACACAGGGCAACCCTGAGAAGAGTGCTTTCTGTGAAGACGAAGGGCAGGAAGCCAGGCCTGCCGGCAGCGCTTCGGGCCCCTCAAGTGTCCTCCCGTGAAGCTACGACCGACCAGTCATATCTTGTTTGGTTTCGTTTTCCTTTTAAATGAGAACACGTTTTACACATAATGTACAATGACATGTGCTCCTTATATTTATTTGCATAATTTCCCCCATTATTGTATTTTAAATCAGAAGCTTTATACAAATGTTTGTAGCAAGGCCTAATGTAATGTTGGTAAACTTTGTGAATCATTTAAGAGTTGCATCTCTGTTCAATAAAAAACAGGGACTCATCCCAAATTTTCAAGCAACCAACAGAGTTAATTGGCACCTCTGTCATCGAATTTGAAACATTGGAAAACTATAAAGAAAGAAAAGAGGCAGTGTGTGTGCGCTGATGCTTCCCTTCCCATGCCTGTGCCAGACATCGCCAATCAATCCCAGCGACACTCACTGTTGCTGAGCCCAGGACCTCAGAGCCACACTTAGAGCAACCACAGGCGTGGAGACTTGCCCGTTAAGACCCATGAACCTACGGGCCTATGGGCCTTCAGAATATGACCTATATTCTGAAGAGAATAACCAGGATGACAGACAAACATCATGCTCCAATACATATGGAATCAATTGAAGGAAACAAATATTCAAACGCCAGTGAAATTAGATTCCTGGTGACAAGATAGCTGCTTTCAAAATGTGAAGGAGGAACCTGGCCATTTTGTTCAATGTGGTTCCAAAGGGTAGTCAGGCAATAAATAATCATTGCAGAATAAGCTGAAGTGACATTATAAGAATGTGTGGGGCAGGACTTCCGGCCAAGATGGAGGTGTAGGCAGACACACTGTGCCTCCTCTCACAACCAAAATTAAGGACAACAAAGATTTAGAAACAAGAAAACAACCAGAACTCAGAAAATCGAACTGTTTGGAAGTCCAACATTCATCCAGACCGGTAAGAGGGGCGGAGTCACAGCAGGACAAAGCGGAGGTGCAGACGGGCACGCAGGCAGCAGCAGCTGGCAGCCCCCAGGTGCACAGGCGGGGACTATCAGACCCCGGGAACGGGGCGGCGACTGTGCAGAACCAGTGAGGCCGCACAAGGCACCTGGCTGACCGGGTGGTCCCACATTCATGCGCAGATAATCCAGGCAAAGGGG
>PVKU01001612.1:69123-212554 GCA_004027475.1 Anoura caudifer
AAAAAAAAAAAAAAAAAAAAAAAAAAAAAAAAAAAAAAAAAAAAAAAACCAACAACAACAACAAAAAAACCCGGAAATGAAAATGGCTCAAACCGGAGAACAAATCAAAGCCCCAGAGCCAATTTATCTAAGCGACGAAGAGATTGCCAACCTATCAGATGCACAATTCAAAACCCTGGTGATCAGGATGCTCACAGAATTGGTGGATTTTGCTCACAAATTAGATGAAAAAATGAAGGCTACAATAAGTGAAATGAAGAAAAATGCATGGGGAACCAACAGAGATGGGAGGAAAACTGGGACTCAAATGAATGGAGTGGACCAGAAGGAAGAAAGAAACAACCAAACAAACAAACAAAAAAAAAACAAGGAGGAAACAAGAATTCAAAAAAATGAGGAGAGGCTTAGGAACCTCCAGGACATCTTTAAACGTCCCAACATCTGAATTATAGGGGTACCAGAAGGGGAAGAAGAAGAGCAACCAGTGGAAAACTTATTTGAACAAATAATAAAGGAGAACTTCCCCAGTCTGGCAAAGGAAATAGTCTTCCAGGAAGTCCAGGAAGCTCAGAGAGTTCCAAAGAAGTTGGACCCGAGGAGGAACACACCAAGGCACATTATAATTACATTACCCAAGATTCAAATGAAGGAGAGAATTCTAGAAGCAGCAAGGGATAAGGGGACAGTCACCTACAAAGGTGTTACCATCAGACTGTCAGCGGATTTCTCAAAAGAGACCTTCCAGGCAAGAAGGGGCTGGAAAGAGGTATTCCAAGTTATGAAAATCGAGACCTACATCCAAGATTGCTCTATCCAGCAAAGCTGTCATTTAGAATGGAAGGGCAGATAAAGTGCTTCTCAGATAAGGTCAAGTTCAAGGAGTTCATCATCACCAAGCCCTTATTATATGAAATGTTAAAGGGACTTATCTAAGAAAAAAGATAAAAAATATGAGCAGTAAAAAGACAGCACACTCACAGGTGTTAACAACTAGACCTAAAACAAAAGCCAACTAAGGAAACCACTACAACAGGAGCAGAAATACAGAAATGGAGATCACATGGAGGGTTAGCAATAGGGGAGAGGGAAGAGGAGAGAGGGGGAAAAGGTACAGAGAATAAGTAGCATAGATGGTGGGTAGAAAATAGACAGGGGGAGGGCAAGAATAGTGTGGGAAATGTAGAAGCTAAAGAACTTATGACACATGGACATGAACTAAAGGGGGGAATGTGGGTGGGAGGGTGTGTGCAGGGTGGAGGGGAATGAAGGTGGGAAATGGGACAAATGTAATAGCATAATCAATAAAATATAATTTAAAAAAATATTCTTTCTGTAATAAAAGTATTTCTAATAAATAATGAAACAATAAAAAAAAAAAGAATGTGTGGGGCAGAAGTTAGGCTGTGTGAGGAGGCAGGGAAAGCAGCCTACCCGGTGAGAGCAGACTGCTGATGCATGCTCTTCTTCCCGCCTACCACAGAAACACAAAAGAAATTAAATTTCTTTTTAATTTTTTAATTTTTTGCAAACAAGTCCCACTGATCCACAGAATGTTCTCACTGGAATGTCTAAGAAATGGAGACTGCTGGGTACAATTGCTTTTTAATATTGTAGCTTTGAGGGAGGGACTACACAGTTGGGGAGAATTTCTTTGATATACATGTATGGGGCAGGCTGAATTCACAATTTAAATATAAATTGCACATTTGTTGATTACCTTCTAGCTCTAAATCTTCTGACTCTGAAAACCTTTTGGTGTTGGCCCAATAATGATTCCTTGATATCCAGGCAAGGTGCCACAGAATGTCCCCAGGACACATCCCTACAATGAGAGACCTCTCTGCTCAGAGAGTAAGAGAACCATGCCACAGGGATTAAGACAGAGTCCCTGGATTACCTGGAAAAGTCTTAACAGTCTTGATGCAAAAACACATTTGTTTGTTTCTAAAGGAAGCAAGTAGGGTGTGGCTTGGTTACACAGAGGGAGAAATTACCCTGTAGCCTCCAAAGCAAAAGACAAGTCTCAGCTCACTGGACTGTGGTTCTGTAACTTCTCATTTAATCGATTCTTCTATTTTATTCTGTGACCTGGGTCAGACCATCCAACCCTGAGTTCCAGAATCTGTGGAAAAGGAGCACCATAGTTACATCTGACCTTGCCCACCCCAACCAGGCTCACTAGGAGGACTGAGGCAGTCTTGGTAGAAAGCTGAGCTTCTTGGAAGAAAGGAAGGACAGAATTAGGTCTCATTATTTTGTATTTTGCAATGGGTTTGAGTTCTATGCTTGTTTTTTTTTAAATCCTTAAAATTATTCACCTTTAGACTAATCTGCTTATTAGATGTTGAAATATAGCCTGAGGCTTTTCTTTACTAATGACCTAGCATGACACTGTTTCACGTGCCAGGAAATTGCTTTTACACAAATCATTTCCACCTTCCAGAGTACCCTAGGGCAGGGGCAATTTTTTCCTTCAAAAAAATCTTTCCTTTTCCAAATCCTAACTTTTCCAGTGAAGACAGAGATGCGTGGTGACACTGGCTCCTTCTTCCACTCTGCTTACTCCTCAGAGAGAAACTGAGGATGAGGACACGCACTTCACATACAGAATCCCAGAGGGGAGCTGGAGAGCCAGACTAGGGACCAGGAATACAGAGATCAGGCGGGTACCACAGAATCACTGCCAATTCCCTTCACTTCTCCCAGGGTCATCTCCTGACACAGGAAGCAGTGGGGTGGGAGAGGGCGCCAGGGAACCCGAGCCTCTCTCCCGTGCCCATGACGTGCACGCTGATCACCCTGCCTTAGGCCAGCATGTTGCTCGGGAGCACAGGGGACCGCACAGTCACATGCTACACACCCATCTGCCAGGAGGCCTATCTGTAGAAATCTTCAGAAATGTAAACACAATGAGAAATGAATGAGTGATACTCATGTGTTACATTCCAATTTCAGTATTCCCTCAAAAGTGTTAAGAAGCCTTGTTGAGTCTACTGATGAAACGACAGTTGACAAGCCAGGAGGGTGGTCCTCATTCATGAGTTCCTGTCATGGGCACTGGTCACTTTGGGCCGCCCAGGATCCACTCTACCTTCTTTTGGTTCAGAATGTGACTTCTTTTTTTGAAATTAATTCTCCCCTCTCTTGTGCAGTTTTGGTGAGAATGTCGATCAGGACCCCTAATCTGCTGAGGGGCTGGCATGTGGCCCATGCCAAGCCAATCACAGTCTTTTTCCAGGGCTCTGAATCTTGGACTCAGAAACCCATTGGAAATTACCCACTGCAAGAGCAGCACACAAGCAAGACCATCAGCTCCATCCACCTGGACCCCCCAAGCCTCTCAGTTTCTGTCCTTCCACATACTTCCTGTTGTCCTCTAAGCTACTGGATCCTTCCAGTAAAATCCTTTTATGTTTGATTTAGCCAAAATTGATGTCTATTGACTGCAAAAAAAAAAAAAAAAAAAAAAAAAAGCTAACTATTACAAATATCCAGCTTGCTTCCTCAGATTCTGGACCTATCTGATGATTTCTAGGCCCAACAAAGCCCTATAATCCTTAATCATTCTAAAAATGATACTGTGCTTATGAGTCCACTTTCCCTGAAATTCTCTTGTTCCTCCATGTTTAGTGAGAAAGAGTATTAAAAATGAAACAGGATAGTAAGAGAAAGAGGGGAAGGAATAGCAAGTCTTAGTTTGGTATCTCTGAACCTACTGTAGCATAGAAGAAAAGATGGAAGATGGGCATATTTTTTCTTCTGGGAGAAAATGTATTGTTGGTTCTACAACTGTAAATTTATACATAGTTCTAAATGTTACTGTCAGGAATTGGAGAGACAGAGGAGAAGATAGAGATTAATGGCTTTTTTAAAGTATAATTTACATACAATAAAATGCATAGATCACAAGTGTAAAGGTTCTATAACAACTAGGTCAATTACAATACAGAACATCACCATCACTCCAGAAAGTTCCATCATGCCTCTTTCTAGCTAATCCTTTCCCATCGCCACAGACACTCCTGATTTCCATCAGTATAGCCTCGTTTGTCCTGTTTAGAACACACATAAGTGGAATCAGATAGTATGTACTCTTGTATCTGGCTTATTTTGTGCAACAAAATGCTTCTGAGACTCGTCTAGGTTGTCATTCAGGAGAATGGGTTTGTTGTGGCTGAGTACTGCTCCACTGTATGCGTGTACCACAGCTGTCTATTCAGCCTCCTCTTTGTGGGTATTCGGGATGTTTCCAGATTGGGGCTATTAGTTCTTTTAAAGCTGCTGCATTCTCACACAAATTCTTTTTATGAACATATAATTGCTTTAATTTCTCTTGACTAAATGAATTGTTTTTAAATGGTGAAGAGGTTTTTTATATTTTTATTTTAAGTATACTTTATTGATTATGCTATTACAGTTGTCCCACCCTTTTTTCTCCCCTTTATCCCCCTCCACCCGGTACCCCCATTTCCTCCAGCAATCCCCCCACCTTAGTTCATGTCCATGGGTCATACATATAAGTTATTTGGCTTCTCCATCTCTTATACTCTTCTTAACCTCCCTCTGTCTATTTTGTACCTACCATTTATGCTTCTTATTCCCTGTACCTTTTTCCCCATTCTCCTGCTTCCCCCTCCCCACTGATAACCCTCCATGTGATCTCCATTTCTGTGATTCTGTTCCTGTTCTAGCTGTTTGCTTAGTTTGTTCTTGTTTTTATAGGTTCAGTTGTCCATAGTTGTGAGTTTGTTGTCATTTTAATGTTCATAGTTTTGATCTTCTTCTTTTTCTTAGATAAGTCCCTTTAACATTTCATATAGTAAGAGCCGGGTGATGATGAACTCCTTTAACTTGACCTTATTTGGGAAGCACTTTATCTGCCCTCCCATTCTAAATGATAGCTTTGCTGGATAGGGTCATCTTGGGTGTAGGTTCTTGCCTTTCATGATTTTGAATACTTCTTCCAGCTCCTACTTACTTGCCTGCAAGGTTTCTTTTGAGAAATCAGCTGACAGTCTTATGGGAACTCCTTTCTAGATAACTGTCTTCTTTTTGCTTGCTGCTTTTAACATTCTCTCATCTTTAACCTTTGGCATTTCAATTATGATGTGTCTTGGTGTGTTCCTCTTTGGGTCCAACTTATATGGGATTCTCTGAGCTTCCTGGACTTGCATGTCTATTTCCTTCACCAGGTTGGGGAAGTTTTCCTTCATTATTTTTTCAATAAGTTTTCAATTACTTGCTCTTCCTCTTCTCCTTCTGGCACCCTTATGATTCAGATGTTGGAACATTTAGAGTTGTCCCAGAGGTTCCTAAGCCTCTCCTCATTTTTTTTTCTTTTTTGAATTCTTGTTTCTTCATTCTGTTCCATTGCATATTTATTTCTTCCTTTTGTTCCAAATTGTTGATTTGAGTCTCAGTTTCCTTCCCTTCACTGTTGGTTCCCTGTATATCTTTCTTTCACTTTATGTAATCTTCACTTCTTTATTTTGCAGCCATACTCAATCATTTCTGTAAGCATCCCAATACCAGTGTTTTGAACTCTGCACCTGGTAGGTTGGCTATCTCCTAGTTGCTTAGTTCTTTTCCTGGAGTTTTGATCTATTCTTTCATTTGGGCCACATTTCTTTGTCTCAGTGCCCCTGTTATGTTTAAGGGGATGACTCTTAGGTTTTTGCCAGGGTAGGGCAACCCATCTCTCCAGTTGTTATGCTATATGTGGGGGACAGGTCAGAGAGGGAAAAATGTCACTTGCTTGGCTCTTGTCCCGCTTTCAGTCACTTCCCCTGCTTCTCACAACAAATTGTGCCCTTTCAGGTGCTGCTCTGGTGTTGATTCCCAGGTAGGTAGGCTTGTGTACATTCTAGGACCCCATGGGCCCTTCCAGCATACTCTTCTGTGAGACTGGCCATTTCTCCCACCACAACCCCAACAGATTTTTACAGCCAGAGATTTTGAGGGTTTATTTCCCTTTGCTGGAATCCTGGGTTGCATGGTCTGTCTCACTCCCCACTTGTTCACCCTGGTTTATCTGCATGCAAATATGAGACCTCCCAGTCCAGCAGCCACCATCTCACCCACCTGGTCCACCAGCCACTGCCTTGCCATGCATCTTCTCCACCCCAGCTGCCCGTCTGCCCTTCCTACCAGTCTGGATGAATGTTTTTTCTTTAACTCCTTAGTTGTCAGACTTCCATACAGTTCGATTTTCTGGTAGTTCTCATTGTTTTTAAATTTGCTGTTATCATTCTTTTGGTGTATGAGGAAGTGAAGTGTATCTATGTATGCCTCCATCTTGACTGGAAGCCTAGCCTATATCCTGAAAAGGCTTTCTATAATAGCTTGCAGGGAAGCAATAATATACTTTCTCCTGGAGGAAACAAAGCCTATTTTCCATCTCTTCTTCTAGGATACAGTAGGTTCAGAGATACCATTCAATTAACCCCTTCTTCCTCTCCACAAGCTTCATTCTCTCAATCTACAGACACCCTCATTTGTCTACCATTCTAAACAAATCTTTCTCTTTCCCCACGAATTAGCAAAACCTCTCAATATGCCTTCTTCATGGCAATTTTTTTAAAAGAAAGAGCTAGCTATACTCACTGACAACCCTCTTTAACCTCTCTTCAGTAGTATTCCCAACAGCCCACTTCAGTCTTATTTTCTCAGTTCTCATTCTACCCTTGACCTCTTACTTTGTTTAGCTGTACTGACTGTGCCTTTCCTCCCTCTACTGATAAAAGATAAATGTTAATTACTCAGGTAGTTTTTACAATGAAAGCAGGTACCTAAAGACTGGTCTTAAATGCTCACACTGTACAAATCTTTCTCCTGGCTTCCATATACTTTGAGAGTAGAGATACAATAGACACACTCTAAGATATGAACCTGGCTCTTTCACTTACTACCTGGGCAACCTTGGAAAAGTTATTTAACTATTCTGTGGTTCTGTTTATTCTGTAAAATGAGGCTGATAATAGCACCTGCCTCATCAGGTTGTTGTGAGGATTAAATGAATTAGCATTTTGAACTGTGCCTGATATGCAGTAAACTTTGAACAAACGCAAGCATTTCTATGATCTCACTTGGTCCTCATTGTGGTATACACAATAAGAGAACTTTGCAAACCACACCACACTTTATTAACACAAGAGATGATATAAGGCAGTATACTGTCTTGGTTCCATCTCTTCTCAGGCTCCCTTAATGGTTGAACTTCTTTCCTCTGCTTCTTTAATGTAGACCTACTCCAAAGTTTCTTTCTTGATCCTCTGTCCTCATGATTTTTAAGGACTTCATGGTGGCTTTAATTATGACACCAAAGCCAATGACTTCAGGTGTGGGTCTACAACTCTAAGGTATATCCCTTAAACTTCAGTTTTTATCCCAATTTTCTGCTGGACATCTTGCTACCATTCATTTGATTTCAACATGCATGGCACCAAAATCTCCACTTTGTTTTCACAAAGAGGCTGCCCTGAGGATTTTACTTTGTCCTCAGCGATACAGTCATGCTAAGTAAACATGTCTTGTCTTGCCAGTTAACCCTAGTTATGTATAAGATAACTCGACAACGGATCTTGTGAGGGTGTTACTGAAATACTCTCATTTTCCTATGGCCTGCCCTGTCTACCCTGAAAGGTTCATAATAACTACGCACTGTCTGTGCAGCAGGGGTGGGCTGATGGGGTGGGAGTTCCAGGTACTTAGGAATGGGGCTGCTTCACTAAAACAGGAACATCCTCATCCCAGATCTCCCAGCACTTGGAGGCAAGCCTGCCTTCCTCATACCCTACACTTTTGGTAATACCGACCCTGTTTTTATCAGACAGTCCTTGCCCCACACCCCAGTGTGGTGTCATTCCAGGGAAGACTGCTGGACTGGTGGAGGAATTAGCAGCTCACCTGGGCACCTGGGTGCCACATTCCATCTCTGCACCTCAGAGCTTTAATCAAGGAAAGAAGTTGACCTAAGTGGCTCAGGGTCTTATGGCACCTTCAATATCCCCTGCAGCAAAATCCGCTATTCTTGCAAGCAGCCTAATAAAAATTGCTTGGACTTAAAAGGAAGGCATTGAGGAAGTTCTTTCAGAGCATGCTGCCCGTGCTGGTCATTAGGGATGCTCGCAGATACTGCACTTCTCCTCCTTGGAGCACACATGGAATGGAATGGTGCCAGATAGGAACTATTCCCTTGAAGCTAAGTGTGACATGCAACCTGCTGTAGCCAATGAGACCTGATGCACTTGCCCTTTCCCTGCCTCAGTGGAAGAGTAAGTTGAGATGCAGCTTCTACCAGCCTGGGTCCTACATACTATATTACATATGAAGCAGGGCAAAAGACAAAATTTTGCCTGTGAAATCATTAGGATTTGGGGGGTGGGGCTTGTTACTGCAGCATAAGCTTGTCATTTCTGACAGATACAATGGCCCTCTTCATGCAACCAAATCGCTACCTTCAATTTCTAACCTAGCCCCACTTCTGACTTTTAGAAATCCACTCAGTTCAGCTCAGCCTTAGGGTCACATGGTGCACTTAAGCTACGCAAACTGCCCCCTGATTTATGGTTAAGACCTACTGCTTTTCAGCCCACAGAGATCCAGCAAAACTCAGGACTCTAGCGCTGCCCAACCCCAATATCCTAGGCATGAAAACAGGCACAATTTTCCCCCATGTCAGCATCAAAACAAGAGTCTTTCTATTAAAGTATCCCATTCAGGCTAAGTTGATAATTTATTGTTCAAAATGATTTTGAGAGTAAAAGGGTACTGGGTGGGGGATAGGCATGTCATCACTGTACCGGTAAGCAGGGATGTTTGGGCGCCTGAATCCTACTTCTGTCCTCTTTGCAATGGAGGTCTAGGGCTATGAAAAAAATTCCTAGACGTCTTATCTCAGGATAGATCACTATACCCAGGAAATGCGATTAAAGTCCTAAGAAGAAGCATGTGGTGAAATTAATGTGTTTATCAGAGAGTGGACTCTGCATTTACTAATCCATGTGGCCTTGGACCAAATGAGCACAGCTGCTTCCATAAGTAGGCACATGTGAATAGCAGTAGACATCCAAACAAAACTCAGAGCCCAATGCAAAATCCAGCCATAAAGTATGAACACCCTGCAGAAACATTAGCAGCATCTTCCTCCCACAGGTCAGCCTGGGAGTCATTTCAGAGGAAGAAGGACAAAACCAAGAAAACAAACTTAGCAGCAAAAAGAATTATTTAAACAAAGCCACAGTCAATGCAACCTCAGTGACCAAGAGTACCTCCTCTCCTAGGCATGTGAAACATATTAAATGTCAGCAAATATTTTTAAAGAATGTGAATTCTCTAGGTAAAGTAACACATGGTAGAAGATAGCTGATTTCTCTAACCTGCTGCCATTCTGCATTTTTCTTTACTTTGTGAAACACTAGGATTCTAATTGGCTCATTAAAATCTTCAGTGGTCAAGAAGTACATAGCAATTTTTGTAGAAGATTCTGTTTTTCTGGCTGTCCCAATCCCCACTCCTCCACAGCTTCAGATGAAGTAGGTCCCCCACCACAGGGCTGTCACATGACCTGAGCTAGTTCAAGTACCCCCATGTCCACACTCAGGTCCAGGGATGGAAATATGACTCAAAGAAGATCACAGTGTAGTTTTTCTGGGATTGCAGCCATCACTGGGCATGTTAGATTTCTAAGCTACCATAATATATTACCACAAACTGGGTGGTTTAAAACAACAGGAATTTATTCTTTCTTCGTTCTGGAGTTTGAAATCCTAAATCAAGGTGTTGGCAGGGCCGTGTTGCCTTTGAAGCCTCTGGGAAAGAATCTCTCCATGACCCCTGGTTTCTGATGGGTCCCAGCACTCCTGGGTGTTCCTGGGCTTGTGGCTGCATCGCTCTAATCTCTACCTTGGTCGTCACATGGCCACATCTCCCCTCGGTCTCTGTGCCTGTGTCTTCACAGGTGTTCTCCTTTCTGCATGTGTCTCTGTTCTCTTTTTCTGTTTTTATAAGGAGTCCTGTCACATGGGATTAAGGGCCCACCCTACTCCAGCATGACCTCTTCTTAACTTACATCTCAATGACATATATGAAGACCCTGTTTCCAAATAAGATCACAGTCAAAGGAACCAGGGATGGAACTTCAACATATCTACAGTGGGGACACTAGATGAGAAGGAGCTTCTCCCACTGAATGCCAGGGCAGCCCACCCACCCACCTGAGAAGTAAGCAAACAGAACCAAGAGATGGAGAAAGGTCGGAAAGGCAGGGTCCTAATGTGATTCAATTCCTGGAACGCATCTATATCAGAAGCCTGGTCCACCTCTTAGGTTTCCCAATAGCATGACCAACAAAATACCTTTCTTACTCAAGTGTATTTAGGTTGAGTTTCAGACACAGCAAAACATTCTAATTAATATAACTACCAATGAATAATGCTATATAGTGTGACATCAAATAGCTTCCCATAATCTGGGTGGTGAAGAGAGGGCAGGGTATATAAGAAGAAGATTGGCTATGAGATGATAACTGTTGCAATTAAGTGATGGGTATATAGGGGATTATTATTTTACTGTTACATCATTCTTTGTACCTTCACATACATACATGTGACATTTTCCAAAATGAAAAGTTAAATGAAGTGTTAAAAAATAAGTTTCCTCAGGACTCATGCTGAAAGTCCAGCACAATTTTGGGGCTGCTTTTTCTGTGATTAGAAAAAATAGCTCAGAATTTAACACTTAGCAATCCAGAAGCCACGTTATCATCTGAGTTTCCACAAAGAAAAGTGACTCTGGGGTCCAGAGCAGCACCTACAAGCCCTACCAAAATCAAATCTTCTGTCATTTTGAAATAGCAGGAACCTTGGTCTTATGTACAATGCTGGCCTACCACATTTCATCTTTGGAAACAGCGTGAGAGGCTCCTCCTCCACCACCACCCCCAGCCCATGACAGCCAAAAAGTGCGAACCCTACAATCCTGCATGTTTTCTTAGGCTGCACCAGCCCCTGTAGCAAATTCCAAGGGAATGTGGAACTCTATCCTGCTCGCTCCTCACAACCTACCTTGAACCTCTTGCTCCAACCCACTCCCATCCCCACCTCTGTCCTGTCCCACTCACCCTACCATCCTCAGACTCTGCTTGTTCTATCCATGCCTCATCCCTCTCACTGAGGCTCCAGGTGTCACCTGAGCTAGACTACCTTAGGTAAGGACCCCTGCAGGCTCCCCTCTGCCCTGGGGTCATACTTCCTCCTCCACTGCCACTCTGGTCAGGATCTCCAATCACTCCAGCATCAACCAGAAGGCAACAGAGTTAAAAAACAGACAAAAACAATTCCTACAGACAGGACTGGGTCTATTCTTACCTTCTGCAAATGGTTCCCATTCATAAAAGCGGCCCATGAATGGCTTGTTGTTGTAGGATGCGCACTGTACCTCCCGAATACTTCTACTGCTTTCTGGACACACCTAATAAAGCAAACAGTAAAAATGCAATTAGCATCTCTCTCTATATATATATCTCTTCATAGCACCAGTCAAATCCCAGGAGACTACTCCAACTTTAAATACCAGACCCCCTCTACTGAAAACAGGATTTCTGAAGCAAATTTGCTGATTACCCACATAAAAAATTTACAATACAGATTCCAATACTTCACTCCAAATTTACTAAATCAGAATCTTTGTATAGACACTAAATTTTTAGCAAGCTCCCCAGGTTAAGTTTTTGCACATCATAGTCTGAAAACCACTAACCTAGACCTTCCACTCCTGACAAACTGGCCTGCTTGCTCCCCTCAGAGAGGTCGTCCATTTCCATCTTTGACTTTGTTCATGCCCTTCGTGTGCATGGGATAATATCCCAGAAACTTGCACAGAGCCCTCACCGCGTGCAGACACTGCTGTGCACGTTACACGTGTTAGCTCATCTAAAGCTCATGACCACCAGGGAGGTAGATGTATGAGTTCGCAGACCTTCCACATGTGAGCAAACTGAAGCACGGAAGAGCCACACGGGCTGTGAGGATGGAGGCTGGATTTACCTCTGAACAGTTGGGTCCCTGCTGGACTGCGTTTCAGGGTCCTCCCCCCCCCACCCCCGCATCTTGTTTAAATTCTCTCTACTGCCTAACGCAGGACTCCCAGCCTTCATCATGCAAAAGAATCACCCAGAGATCTTCTGGGAAATGCAAATTCCGGCATCCTTTCTCCATGGATTATTTTTCAGTAAGTCTGGGGTGATGTCCAGAAATCTGTATTTTATTAAATTATCCAGGTGATTCTGATACTCTAGACTAGTCAAAAAAAAAAAAAATCTAGCTCCCTATGTCTTATTTCTGTTTTATTTGTGAATGCTACAAAAGAGCAAAGAGTGACATAAAATAAATGTGAAATAAGAATCAGAATCTCTCATTCAAGTCATGGATAAAGTATGATTAAGCATTTTCAAACCTAGCTACATCCTATTTAAGTGTGGAGTGTGTGTATGACTGTGTTTTAATAATCAGAAAGGAATCTGGCCCCTTAAATATTAAAAGCCCTGTATGTAAGAATTCTTTGGAATAAACCACTAATAAGACAGCTCAAAGTCCTGAAGGATTTACAAAGAAATCTACGGTACGTGTCAGAAACACCAGGTTTCCTGGACGACGAGAGAACAGGGTGGGGGGACGGTCTGCAGCGGCAGGGGGGCGGGAATGAAGCCAGGTGGCTGGAGAGCATCTCCTGCTCGGTAAAGGACAGTCAGGGAGGCTGCTGGGACAGCACACAGGGTGTTCAGAACCCTGCTGCTACCCAAGCCAAACCACAGGGAACAAGAAGCCATGAGAAGCAGAAAGTGATGGAAGCTGGTGGGGAAAAGGTCTGGGCAGACTGCACTCCGACATCAGTGAGAAGCTGACAGGCCACCAAAGGGCTCTAGAAGCCCTAAAGCCGGAACCACGTATGATTCCAGCAACAGCAGCTGTCTCCGTAAAGGATCTGTGGTTGAGATGCTTTTTACAACACTTTGGCCAAAACCAGAATTCAACTATGATGTCATTGGATGAGTGACTTGGGGGAAGTCACCCTCCTTGCAACCAGAGCAACAATTGCTAAGATGTCTGTTAAAAGTATAGATCCTAGGGCCTCACCCATGGGATGGTGGGGAAGAGGCCCAGGAATAGATGCTGGAATTGCTCCCTCAGGTGATTCTGGTGCAGCCAGCCTGGCACCAGACTGCATAGCCACACCCAAACCTCAGTCTCACTCTAGATTCCTTAACATGCATTCACAGAGTGCTCCAACCCCTTGGATATACTCATGAAGAAACAAAGGCCTGGAGAAGTGGCATATTTTGCCAAAGGTCCTACCATGACATAGTGACAGGGCCCAGAGAGCTGTCACCCACTCTGGCTATAATCAAAGACCAGAGATTAGAGCAGAACAAGTGACCTGACTGTCCCACGCCTCAAATAACCACACCCACATAAAGCTATACTGCTCTGCACCAGGCTCCAGCCAGAAGCCACCCTTAATTAACCTGGTGGCAGCTATCAGAATTGGAGGCTGTGGACCAAAGTAATTTAGCCTGTTTGCTTAATACCCTTCTTTTCCTCAGCAAAATGGTG
Organism: Anoura caudifer; assembly: GCA_004027475.1. Taxonomy (NCBI): domain Eukaryota; kingdom Metazoa; phylum Chordata; class Mammalia; order Chiroptera; family Phyllostomidae; genus Anoura; species Anoura caudifer. The sequence goes on from PVKU01001612.1 coordinate 82,734, forward strand.
CAACACCAAACTGAGAGCCCATGCACCATCAGAGTCAGTGTGAAGTGCTCAGTATTTGATTATATAAATGCTTATAGGGTGTGTGTGTGTGTGTGTGTGTGTGTGTGTGTGTGTAAACAGACAGAGAAAAAGAAGTTAAAAATGTTATCTTTGGAAGGTGGGTCATAGACATTTTCTCTTCACAATTAACTTTTGGCTTATTCGTATTGTCTAATTTTTCCACAATAAATATGTAACAGTTGCATAATAAAATTTATCAGAGTTGAGCTCTTTCAGGCACATTTGGTCCTGAGCCCTTTTGCATGTGCTTCTAGTTTATAATCCCATGGTTGTTTTAATGTCCACAAATACCTGGTGTACTTATTACATCCACATGCATCTGCCAAGCCAGCCAGTCACCTGTGGTAGATGGGTCACTCAGAGTAGCCCATCCCTGGTATCAGCAAGTTCTTTATATCTGAGCATGGTCCAGTTACCTGCTGAGGCAGGAGAATTTAGGCAGCGTCAGGTCCACAGTAGAGAGTCACCTACAGTTGCTAGGCAGCAGCCAAGCCCAGAGGTTGACCATCCTACTATCATCACGGGAAGGTACAGCAGGAAGTATAATGTGCTCTGGCAGATGGGCATGGCCCTGTGTGTGACCCTGAGCAGGGACCCCTATGATGCCAGGCAAGCTGCCAATTAGAAGCAGGGCACTGCTTCCTGGGAAGGAGAGGGATCTGGTCGGAGAAATGTAAGGTTCGCAGGGCCCAAATGTGGAAGTGAGTTCCTGAGACAGAATTATGGCACAGGTAAAGAAGCAGCTGAGGTGATGAGGGTGATGGTGATGGTGACATTAAGAACAGATAACTTTTACTGAGCACTTACTATAAGGGGGGACTCCTCCAAAACCCCAGAGTTATCTTCTGGAGGGTGGGCCTCTTGTAGCACAGGCTTCCCCTGCTAGGTGAGCGTTCTAGGAGCCCATCTGTATCAGTGTACCAGCTGGTGTTGTTAACAGAGAGGGTTAGATAAAGTGCTTCTCAGATAAGGTCAAGTTAAAGGAGTTCACCATCACCAAGCCCTTATTATATGAAATGTTAAAGGGACTTATCTAAGAAAAAGAAGATAAAAAATATGAACAGTAAAAAGGCAGCAAACTCACAGATATGAACAACCACACCTAAAACAAAAGCAAACTAAGCAAACAGCTTAGAATAGGAACAGAAACACAGAAATGGAGATCACATGGAGGGTTAGCAACAGGGGAGTGGGAGGAGGAGAGAGGGGGAAAAGGTGCAGAGAATAAGTAGCATAGATGGTGGGTAGAAAATAGACAGGGGAGGGCAAGAATAGTGTTGGAAAAGGGGAAGCTAAAGAACTTATGACACATGGACATGAACTAAAGCGGGGGAATGTGGGTGGGAGGGGGTGTGCAGGGTGGAGGGGAATGATGGGGGAGAAATAGGACAACTGTAATAGAATAATCAATAAAATATATTTTAAAGAAAAGAGGCTGCATTCAGCTTTAGTGAATTTTTTTTAAGACTTGAACAGATTTACCCATTTCATGATGGGTGATTTGTGAGCACACCTGCTCACACCAGGCTGAGTGTTCAGCAGTTTTTGGCCAAAAATGGTATGGGCCCTCCTACCCCACCCTCCCTATCCATCTGATCTCATCCGAGTGACTTTGTTTGTTTGTTTCCCCAGATGAAAAAAGCCATCAAAGGTAAACATTTTGTTGATGTGGAAGACATGAAACAAAAAATGGCAGAAGCACTAAAAGGCATCAAAATCTATTAGTTCAAAAACTGTTTTGCGCAGTGAGAAAAATGTCTCCATAGATGTATTGCATCAAATGGAGAGTACTTTAAAGGTGACTGAAGTTTAACTATGTAAGAATAAATACACAATTTTTTATAAATACATTTCTTGGTCCCCCCTCATAAATGCCAGATACTCCACCATGTGATTTATGTATATTAGCTCATTTAATCCTTAGGGCAACTATTATACCCATTTTACAGATAAGAAAGCCAAAACAACAAAAAGTTAAATGAGCTGCCCAAGATTATGGGACTAATAAGTGGTGGAGTAAGGATCTGAACCCAGGCACTTGGGGTCTAGAGCACATGCCAGTAACCACTATACCATGATAGCCCTTGAGAGTATATGGACAGCAAAGTTAATGAGCTAGGAGCTGGGGACCAAGGATGAAAACCAAGCTGGCCATGGAAATTCTGTTTCACGTCTCTTGTAGATTAGATCTGTTTTTACTTGTTAGATTCTTATCAGTATATGATCTCCTTTCAGTTTACGGGCTCTCTGAAGTTAAAAATTCCAGGTCATAGGTCATTTTACATTTGTTATATTTTAAGTGGGTTGTTTCCCGATGCTGTAGACTGAGTCACTCTCAGCTTATCAGTAATTATTTCTATATTACACTGTGAGTTAGCTTTGGGCAGATTTTCTGCAGACAGCTGATCCCTTCCATGGACACATTTTTGGAATTTACAGACCAGAAAACTGAGACAGGGAGAGAGCCGTGTTGCTAGAGAGCAGGCTGACTCAGGATGGGGCCAGGGAAGAGTGGAGCTTCATAGCCAAGTAACGCCCCAGGAGACAGCCTCCCTTCAAAGGACTCCCTTCTGTGCAAAAGAGGGAGGGATGTTTCTACTGATCGTTTATGGAAAGAGAAATAAAGATGCACTTTAATACAACACATTGAGTCCTTGTAAAGCATTTCAGGCGCTATCCCAATGCCACCTAGACAACTGCTGAGGTTGCTATGAGTCCCGAAGAGTGTTTTATGGAAACCGGGGCTATGTTTCCAGTGACCCTGGTTAGCCAGAGATGACAATGGCTGTACCTAACTTCATCACTCAAGAGGCCACTGTTGGTGAGCACACACTTACCTTTGGTTAATCAATTATTTTCAGTTCCCCAGGAGACTAAAGAGCAGCATCCACAATGAAAGTGGCACCAGGGAACAAGACCTTGAAGTGTGCCTGAGTCAAATAGGCATTTTTTTATCCTTTGCATTGCTCTGGATTCAATCAAAAGACCAGCTATCATAGCAACATACAATGTATTTATCATCACCACAGTGAGGAAACCTAAAAAAAAAAATCTAGAAAATATCCCTGCAGTGCCATGGTGGCCATGTGACCTCGGGCAAAGCACTTTGCTACTCTAAACCTAAATGACCACTCCCACCTCCCAGGTATTTTTGTGAAAATTAAATTAATAATACATTAAAGTTGCTAGCTCATAGCAATGCTCAATAAATGTTAGCTGAATCAGAATCTAAGTAGACATCAAAGATGAGTCCACCAGTTCCAGAAGTGTAAGTGCCTGAAAGGCAGGTATGCGGAGCAAACATCCCCCTTTCTCTTCTATAGCTGGACCAGGCTTGGTTTCCAAGCTGTAGGATAATATAACCACAGACCAAACTTTCTTACAAGTAATCCAGCACATTTCTCAAATATGTTTAATATCTGCTTTCTCGAGTTACTTGGAACAAACTCAACTTTGAAAACTGCTCTGCCACCCCCACCACTCCAGCTCGCCTCTTAAGGCAGAGACTTGGTTTGTCCAGAAGAGTTGAGTCAAGGCTTTGGGTTTTACAAAAACAAGCAGAAAACACTTTTTCCCCCATCCAAGTCCATAATGTTTTTTTTGTAGAGCAGTGATTTTCAACCAGTGTGTCGCAAGAATTTTTAAAATATGTAGTATTTGACTATTTAGTCAGGGTCTCACTAACCCCTTTTCCCTTAGATTGTCAAAAAAAAATAAATAAATAACAACAACCAACACAATAGCCATTCTGGCACGAATGAATTAAAATTATACTCATTTTTTGTCAGATTGGCAAAAAATATATTTTTTGGTATGCCTCAAAATTTTAGTAATTAGTTCATGTGTGCCATGAGATGAAAAAGGTTGAAAATCACTGTCCTAGAGAAGGTGTTTCCTTCTCATTTAATGCATACGTAAAGACCCAAGGATGTTAAGGTGGCAAAGCCCACCCATCCACCAGAAGAACCCTGTATTTTTAAGAACTCTGGACATAGGCCCATAAAAATATCAGTGTTTCCCAAGAGGGTTTACTTATTTCTCCCTCTTTAGAATATTAATATATCTCTGTGCCAGTAAGAAGGTCTCAAAGAGAACATGTTTCTTTCTAACTAATCAGGAATTATACAGCAAGATGCAAACTTTTTAAAACATTCAAAACTCTCACTTTGCCAAGGAGCATAAATTTTGTAGTGGCTACTTCAGGGTCACATGAGTAAGGCTGGTTTCCTTCCTCTGCTCTCTGCCAGGGCAGGTTGTGAAATTCCTTCAAAGGTAAACAGTCAGCGTGCCCCTGCCATGTGCCAGGTGTTATGCATCAAGAATGCAGAGAAGAATCCGTCATCATAGTCTCTCGCAAGGATTTCACAGGTCAAGGTGAGAAAAATAGGGAATCCAAAATATGAGGTGGGCAAAATTAGGTTTACAGTTGTTTGTGTGGAAAAAAATACGCAGGCTATGATTTTTACAATAGATTTATTAACTCAAAAGTATGTCACTCACAACTGTAAACCTACTTTTGCCCACCCCTGTAAGTAATTCAATGAGAAGTATCTAACAATTTGGGCACTAAATTTCTAATCTCGTAAAACAAGGGGTAACTGAGCCTTCCTAATGATGATAAATTAAGGAAATAAAAACTACTAATACACTATATATAATTAAAAATATAACTGAAAATTGAAGCATGGCTAGCAGAGATCAGCAAAGTGGGAGGAAAGGGAGTGGTTTCTTTACCTTGCAGAGTTAGGACTCGACACAGAAAATCTGCAGTTGACGTATCAAGGAGCAGAGGTATCAGCACGCTGTTTAGAATTATGGGGAGACTGTGATTACATCCTGGGAGACGAACTACAACATATCTCTCCCTACCACTGTTACATTTTTTACTATTTGCACTACTTTTTATGATCATGGAAAGTGACAACTGTGAACAATGCACATATAGGTGTGTGTGATTCACACACATATAGTTCATACTTATGAACTATATGTGAATATTTCCATTTAATATTTACATATTCATATACATTTCACATAGGTGTATGAAAGGCCACTGATAGAATATGAGGAAGTCAATCAAAAACTTTCTGTGGAAAATTCCAAGTGGTCTAAGAAAAGCTGGGCAACATAGAAGAGCACTGACAGTCACATGTATTTCCCGGATAAGGAGGGTGCTGACGAGCTCATGATAACAGAAAGTCACACTGAATGCCCATTTAGAGGGCCTGTCCATCCAGTAACTGCTCCCGGCAAGTTTTACATCTTACAGAACTGCACTGAATTTTCACCTGGTCCACTTGCTAAGTTCCTCTTCAAAACTGCAGTCAGGAAGTTGTCAGCTCCTGTTTCATTCAGCACCAGAATAGACACAGGGCAGAATCAGAGTCTGCTTGAACAGAGCATGCCTCCCTACCCTGGAGATTTGTTCAAAATCTTCCCTTGATTCTCACATACTGTGAGGCAGAAACAACTCCACATGGATAAATCCACTGTCAGAAGCTGGTCTCACCCCGGGGAAATTTACTGGGAAGCCACTGACTCCAGAGCTCCGCACGTCTCCGTTTGCTAAAAGCCGCCTTCAGCCCTGGGTGTTTTTCCTCTCCTAACTGAAGTGGACTCTGCCTATGCTCAGGATCAAGCCTCCTCTGGCAACAAAGAGCCTTAAAAACTTACAACCTTGTCCCCACCTTGCCCTTAATGGCCTCCCTTCTCCAGAAGGAGCCAGACGTCAGTCCCCTCTCCAGGAGAAAACCCTGAATTCAGAGTGCTTCCGAGAAGGTGGGGACAGAGACACCATCTCCAGCGCAAAGGGCACAAAGCGTCTCTGCCTGGTAATGTATTTAGCAAATAATAATATAAATCCCTAGAACAACTAGTAGGAAAGAATTTCATTTTCATTGTGTCCCCGCAGGCACCAGAGCAATGGCAGTTCTGTTTTCTCCTCCCCCAGCTGCACCCCTGTAAAGACTCCAGTTCCTTTGTTCCCAGGTGGGCCTGCCAAGATCCTCCATGATGAAAAAAACAACTATTTACTCGATTCCTTGAATGCTTGTTATTTTTTGCCCCAGCTGAGAAAGTGCAGGGCTGTGGAGAAAGCACAGATGCCTCCCTGGGTCACTCCTTCACTATTGTCTTCAACACGTGCAGGTAAAGCCATTGCTCACTGGAAAAATACCTGATTCCACAAGGAGGTTCCCAGAGAGCCCCCTTCTTGCTCCTCAGCCATGATGGGAGCGTAAGGGGTCTCCAGGTCTCCGCCGCTCCCCCTTCCTAGAACACTCATCCACACCTGGTAAACTGCCACTGTCCGCAGACTCCCAAGAGCCTACGTGCAGGTGCAGCGGTGCCCGTGCTCTGCACTTGCTCTCACCTAGTTACAGTACTCTCTCCCACTGGACTCCACGCCCCTTAGGGACAGAGCTTATGCTAATCTCAGTGTCCCTGACCCAGGGCCTGACCCCTGACCCCACTCAGTGTCAGTGCTGTGCATGTGCACGCTCTCCAAGCCAGAGCCCACCCAGTGAGTGACCAGGAGAGTGGCACTGGTGGTGGCTGGGACTGACACCTGCTCGAAAAGGCCCCAGATGTTCTATCTGTGCTGGAGTGTGCCACCTCAACTTCCTTACACACTCGCAGGCAAGAGAGTAAAAACCTTTCTTATCTTTAAAGATGACATTCAGATATCAATCACTGCTGTGTTTATTATTGATTTGGCAGTATTTCATAGAAGAATCTTATATGAATCTAACAATCCTAAGGACACCCAGAATGCTTAAAATTCCACATGACATTATAAGGTGGGGCTTAATACAAAATGTACACATTTCACCAGCATGAAGCTATCTATAGTTTGTTTCACTTGCCTCACTTTATACATGACCAAGGGTGATTGCATTGAAACTACATCACAGCCAAAATGTTAGGGCTCTATTGGGCAAAGGGAAAGGACTCTCGATCACATCTAACCCATAGGGCAAAGGGGGGACCAAGAAAGTCTGACCATTTCATCCACAATTCTGTGGCTTGGCGTTTGGGAATTGAAAGCTGCTCAGATATGGGAAGAGCTTATTCCACCCCTATCTACAGAGAGGCAGGTAAGCCACGTCCACATATCCAAGCCCAAACGGTGTACTTACTATCAATGTGTCTGCACCATGCCAAGCTCCATGGACACATGGCCTGATCTGAACCTCTCATCAACCCTCTGGAGTAGGAACTATCATCCCCACTTCACTGATGGTCCTCAGGGAGTGAAGTTACTGGCCGGAGGAAACTCAACACTCTGATGTTGCAGCTCAGGTTTGCATCCAGCTCAGCTTTGCTCCCAAACCCACCATACCTTGCAGACCTAACCTTCAATTTACCCAGTTGTTTAAAATTGTGTTCTGACTTTTCACTGTGTTTTAAAGAGTTTCTCACTTATCTGTCTCATGCATGGAAGTCAAGCAAGGCCATGTGATATTTCTATATTTTGAGATGTTAAAGAATAAACACCCCATTCAGACTGTGACTATTTAAAATAGGAGAAAGAGAGAGGGGGAAAAAAGGAGGGTCCCTACCCACTGGCAAGCATGGTAGCACCTGAGTTTCTGACATAATCCTGCCTTCTAGTCTTTGACTAAGCTGCCTTTTTTGCCCCCAAATGCTCTCTTCTTTCTCTTTTCCTTTTTCTTTTTTAGCCATCCTTGGAAACCCAGCTCAATCATTCCAGCCTCAGTAAAGTCTTCTGCAACCCTGTGGCCTCCTGTTCTGTGCTCTGAGTTCCTCATGAAGTGCTCCAGCACCGAGTGCAATGACTTACAAATAGCTGCAGGTGGCACCTGGCACCTTCCCCACCATTGGACCATAAGGATATTGTCAGAGGAGATGTGACCAGTGATGAGACCCTGCTCTGGGATATCGAAGTCATCCAAGCCATTTCCCCTAACTCAGGCCACACCTCCTGTGCATTGCCACACATCTCAGAGCTGAGCCCTCTGCTGTGGGAGTGGCCTTAGAAGTGGCCTTAGAAAGGCCTTAGAAAGGGGACATTCCATCAGAACTTGGGTGGGATATATGGGAACTTAGTTTCAGGGATGGAGTTCTGAAATCTGTAGATATTTCCAACCCTCCCTGGCCTACTTTCCCTTCTTTGTCTTCTCCCAGATAATAACTAAAGAGATATGCAAATGCATGCATTATTTTTTAACCTTTTGAGAGAACATAAGGGATAACCTACATTCCCTGTTAGATTAGTATGATTTTTCACAATATTGCCCTTTCAATTTTTCCCTCTTTGAACAGGAAGATTTGCAGGATTTGGAGATTCGTGTCATCTCTTCCTGTTGGTCATGGGAGAGGATATGTAAAGGTCTACTTAAGGTCATTGGTGCTGGAGGCTGGAGCACATGGGTCCCCATGGAGAATGAGCAAGTAGGACTTGACATAGCAGGACTAGGCCACTCTCCTTAGGCAGGCTGCTTGCAACATGGGTCCTTGGCTGGTGTCTGGTAACTTAGATTATAAAAGGGTTTCCACCAGTCCTAAGTGATATGAGTAACTCACTATGCCCAAACGATATGTACAAACAATATAGCTTATGCTAAACATCTGCTTTCCTTTGGGACTCAAATTTTAGTATGTGGCAAGCAGAAGGTACCTTTGTGTCCAGCCCCCAATAGAAACTTTGGGCAGAGTCTCTGACCAACTTCCCTGGTAGACAACACTCCCCACGTTGTCACAGCTCATTCTGGGAATGAAGGATGTCCTGTGTGACTCCACTGGGAGGGGACTCTTGGAATGGAAGCTGGGGGCTGCTTTCCTCTGGATGTGCCCCCCACATGCCTTTCTTTATCTCTGCGGATTTCCCTCTGTATTTTTCGTCATAATAAATCATAGCTGTGCATATGACTACATGCTGAATCCTGTGAGTCCTCTGGCAAATCATCAAACCTAGAAGTGGTTTTTGGAGCCCCTAACACAGAGAATTTTAAAGTATTCATAGGATATAGAATGTCCAGTCAAGATGGCAGCAGAGGTAAACACAGTACTCAAATCCTCCCACAACCACATCAAATTACAACTAAACTACAGAACAACCATCCTTCAGAACCGCCTGAAACGTGGCTAAATGAAAGTCCTACATCTAGGGATTTAAAGAAGAGGCCACATTGAGACTTGTAGGGGGGTGAAGACACAGAACAGGCTGGTCCCACACCCATGTGTGGTGGTTTATAATCAGGAGGAATATCTCAGCTGCACATATCTCCCCTGAGGTGTGAGGGGTCCCAACCCCACACTGGGCCCCCCAGCTCATGGTTCCAATGCCAAGAAGAGAAGTTCCCATAACTTCTGGCCATAAAAGCCAATGGGGATTAAAGCTGAGGGAGTTAGAGGGCTTCTGGAGTCCCAGGCAGCTCCTCTTAAAGGGCCCATGCATGAACTTACTCAGACTCACTTGCTCTGGTCTCCAGCTCTGCAGCAATAACTCAAAAGGCACCAGGGACATACAGGAGAAACAGAACTGTCTGGTATCAGGGTGAGAGCTAAGGAGCAGGGCAGCTTTCTCCCAGAGAGAAGTACTAGCAGAGGCCATTGTTCCTTTTCTGAGCCCTCCCCCCATTAAGCCATCAAGTGTGGGGCACCATATCTGAGGTGTGGAGTCTCCACCAACCTGGCTAACACCATTTACCCTGCTCTGGTGATCCCCTGAGACCCCACCTAACCCAACTTTCAGGCCCACCCAAGCCATTTCCAGTGGTTTTTCCATATAAATGACCTCTCTTGCCTCATGCTTCAGACCTTCCTAAAATCTCCCAAACAAGCAGCATCTGGCCTCTGCACACCCTGTACTTCTTGCTAAGTAGCCTCAGGCCTGGCACTAGATGCAGCCAGCCTTGGTTTACAGCTTGGCCTCTTCTGGGCACATCCAAGACCAGCACAAGTAGCAGTCATTTGCAGATCACTCTGCACCTCATGCTGGGCAGGCCACAAGACATGGATGACCTTGCACTTCCCAGGAGGCCCCAGAAGCAATGCACCTAGTGGACAGCTTCAGATCACACCAGATTATAACCCTACCACCTTGAGGAGTGACACACTCAAGGGGCAGATGTGGTGAGCACCAAAGTCCCATTGAAACAAGTCCTGCTCCTTAGGGTCCACTCCCATGCAGCAGTTCCTTGAACAATCAGCCTGGGTCAATCCCTAAATGCCAAAAGCAATCAAGGCTCAGCTACAATCAAAGCACACAGCCCAGCTCTGGTGACTGCAGAGTCTGAGCCACTGGACCCTACAGGACACCTACCACATAAGGCCACTCTACCAAGTCTGGGAGACGTAGCAGCTCTACATAATACATAGAAATAAACACAGGGGAGCATCTAAAATGCGGAAACAAACAGGTCCCAAATGCAAGAACAGGAGAAGTCTCCAAGAAAAAGAAAAGCTAAATGAAATAGAATCAGACAAACTACCAGATACAGAGTTCAAAACAATGGTTATACGGATGCTCAAGGAACTGAGTGAGAACGTCAGCAGCATGAAAATGGACATGGAAACCATAAAAAAGAACCAGGTAGAAATGAAGGATACAGTAACTGAAATGAAGAATAATTTACAGGGAATCAACAGTAGAGTAGATGAAGCCAAGATCAGAACAACAATTTGGAAAAAAAGGAAGCAGAAAACACCCAATCAGAACAGAAAAAAGAAACCAAAAAAGTGAGGATAATGTAAAAAGCCTATGGGACAACTTCAAGCATGCCAACATTCGCATCATTGAAAGGAGAAAAGAGAGAGCAAGAAATTGAAAACTTATTTTAAAAAATGATAGAAAACTTTGCTAAGCTGGTGAAGGAAATTGGCATACAAGTCCAGGAAGTGAAGAGAGTCCTAAACAAGATAAGACCAAAGAGATCCTCACCAAGGCACATCATAACTAAAACGCAAAGGTTAAAGACAAAGAGAGACTCTTAAAAGCAGCAAGAGAAAGGTAGTTAGTTAACTACAAGGGATTAACTGCCTGTTGATTTATCAACAGAAACTTTGTGGGCCAGAGAGGAGTGGCAAGAAATATCCAAAATAATGGAAAGCAAGGACCATAACCAAGATTACTCTACCTAGCAAAGCTATCATTTAGAACAGAAGGATATATAAAGAGCTTCCCCAGACAAGGAAAACCTAAAGGAGTTCATCACCACTAAACCAGTATTATATGAAATGTTAAAAGGAAAAAAAGATTAAAAAATATGAACAATAAAATGGCAATAAATACATATCTATCAACAACTGAATCTTAAAAAAAAAAAAAAAACAAAATAAATGAAGAAGCAGAACAGAAACAGACCCATAGATACAGAGAACATTTTGACAGTTGCCAGATGGGAGATGGGGCAGGGGGCAGGGAGACTAAGGTGAGGGGATTAAGAAGTACAAATCAGCAGCTGCAGAACAGTCATGGGGACGTATTGTACAGCATAGGGAATACAGTCAACAATATTCTAATAACTACATGTAGTGTGAGATGGGTATGAGATTTATCAGGATGATCTCTTAGTAAGTTACATAAATATCTAATCCTGGGGTTGTATACCTGGAACTAATATAATACATCAAGTATAATTAAAAAATAAAAAATAATTTTAAGAAATGCAAGTGTCATAGGATATGACCCAGATCACAAGAAGCGGTGGGCTTATAAAAAGATGTGCAGTAAGAGGACCTCGAAGGAATGCTTACCAAAAGGAGTAAGTAGGGTGTGGCTCAGGGTGATAGGGTGCACTGGGGAGGGCACTGCAAAATGTCACAGCAGAGAAGGCAATTACACCTGCACGATCCTTTGTCAACATTTTATTAGTGTTACTTTGTCTTGGGTTTGAGAAATTGTTTCACCTATTTCCAAAATGACAGCAGATATCATGAATTCCCAAGGATATTCAAAGATTCTTTGCAATTCAATCTCCTCAGTAGTGGAGTTACCCCAGAACCCAGAGAAGCCATGGCTGACACATGGGGAGACACAACCCCGCTTCTGGCAGCACAGGTCCGGCAAAAAGAGCATGGCTTAAAAATGTAGGTTAAATGAAAGGAATGCTTGGTAGATATCAGGTCCACATACATGCCAAATGCCCTCTGCCTCTCCCTTCTCCTTATGATTTAGTTGGTCCTCAAAATTAAGAAACAGACTAGTCAACGAGAGAATGTGTTCTTCATTGGAAATGAATTCACTTCATTTTAAAAGGATTGCAGTAGATATTCAAGAACAGGGACCATGTCTAATTACAGGCACTAGTATTTCTTTTTGATTTATGATCCTCACAACTCTGTGAAGTAGATGATATGACTTTCCTTTTATCTTCCAGGGTGCCTGGCCCGTTACAAGACAAGCAATGATGCTCATTTAAGACTCACCAGTTGACTGATTAGTAATGGCTTTAGAAAAATTACTGCTTTACAGAAATTAATAATTGCTGAAGTCTGTCAGTGTAAGAACAAGCTAAAAAGCACTCCAGGCATTCAGAGGAATTATTAAAATCACAAATTAAGTCATTTCTATGGACTCTACAGCAGGAAATATATTTTTAATGAGGAAATTGAAGCTAATGTATAACAGCTGTCCTGTTACTAAGTAACGGAGTATTAAGGCAGATTAAATTATTAATAAAAATATGGCAACTTGGGAATTTAACCTTTAAACACACTCTATTCCTTTCTCTTTCATATGTAGTCTCTAAACGGATGTTTTTTAAGAAGTCACATTTGGTCACATTAAGAAGTTGCCATTTATAACTTCCTTCGCTACTCACCAGCAGTGGAATCTTCAGCAGGTAACTCACGATCAGGCTGTCTCGTGATCCAGTAACTAAAGTGTGTGTGCCTGGAGGAGCACGGAGCCCCTGGGGAACTTACTAGACGATACCTATGCTAGTCAGACACCCAAACTCCCACTTATTTGGCTCCACCACCAGCTCCCCTAAATTAGCCAAAGTGCACTTGACCCATGACCTTGATCAGAGAATATTGTTCACATAAAGCCACTGAGAATTTGGAAGTTGTTTGATATGCAGCAATAGGTTGTCAATAAGTGATTCAAAAGTTATTCACAAGTTACTAAAGGCATAACCTTATAAAAAAAGAAAAGTAGATGGGGAGCATAAATGGAGAGAAATGGGAAGGAAGGAAGGTTTAAAAACTGCATCACATAGCCTAGCACGCAGGGGAACAAGGTCCTGAGAAACGGAGGACTCAGCGTGGTGCCGCCACTTCCTCCGCCTTCGGTCTCTGCCGTTCTGCAGAGCTTCCAGCGGCACTCCGCCGGGACAGAGCACCTGCGGGGTCACAGTCTCTGTGGTCCCTAGGAGCTACTGTCAGGAAGCCCCAGGGAAAAGTTTGCCAGTTTCAGTGTAAAACAAGTGGTGGTTACTAGTTATTCTGACCATGTACTTTGGAACAGGATTTGCCACACCTATCTTTCTAGTAAGACACCAACTGCTTAAGAAATAAGGATGTTTTAGTTAATCCATAAAGCAGGTAACTAATGAATGGACTTCTCATCTTTCCATATCAGTATTTTCCCTTTTATTTCTTTTTTCCTCCTTTCTGCCCCCCTCTATCCAAAAAAAAATTACAAAATACAAAAACATGGCCTAGAAAAGCCAAGTCTTGCGTCTTCCACATGTTCGCTGCCATCCAGCAGGAAGGAGGAGCAGCACCGTGCATGCCCGGAGTGGCAGGGTACTCACGTTGGTGTTGCACAGCTTGTACTGGCGATAGGCCCCAATGCAGGAGATGGCTGTGGACCGGGCGGGCTGGGAAAAGCTCTGGGTTGCCTGGGGGGCCCCCATGGTGTGGCTGCTGCTAAGTTCTGGGCTGTGGAAGAGACTTGAAGCTGAAGGGAAGCCTTGGTCATAGGTCAAAGGGAGCTGGTAGATGGAGGTCTCTGAGGCCTGCAGTCCAGAACGAGGGCCACTGTCACTCTGGTACAGAGGTCCATGGTGGGGGGCCCGGTGGGCTGGTGGGCTATAGCCATGGCTAGGACTAGATGCCCCCTGGGACCTGGATCGCCGGGACGAGGGCTTCTGCCTCCGAAGCCTCTGCGGTGAGTGTGCGGAGTCCGTCTGCAGCGGTAAGATGTACGGGGCCTTCCCATAGCCATACTTGCCAGGGCCGATGGGACCTCGGGTCCTGCTGCTACAGAGACACACAAGAGAGGAGATGAACAGTCAGGGGAACTGTCACGTTCACCCAGAAGCTCTGGTCCACGGTAGAGGGAAGGGGTAGAAACGGAAGCTTGGGAGAGAGCCTACAGAGGGGCAGGCAGGGAGAGGGGCATTCCCAGAGCAGGAAGAGTTGTGGGGGCTGGGACACGGCTCTGCAGAGACTGGAAGGTGGGATGAAGGAGGGAATCAGCCACGTATGATGTCAGTGGTTGAAAATGGGGTTAGGATGGTAAGCTGTGGTCGGTATGTCACTTACATCAGGGGATTTGGGTATTTATATCGGTTGTAGGGAGCCACTTAAGGTTTTTTGAGAAGTATAAGATAAAATTGTAATTTTAGCCATAGTAACTTCCTATTCTTCTTTTTTTCTGATAATAGTTTGTGGTGTTTTTTCTCACTCAGCTATGCCTGATATTTCAGACCCTGTTTCCATTATCATTCATGCCCGAATAGCTTTTCCAGGTAAGTAGGACTTAGCTAAGCAACCAAATTCTAGTGCAGTCCTGGGCCTGACTTGTGCTGGGTCAAACTTAATCCCTGAAGAAATGAGAGGAGGTTCAGCAACCGGAGACTCCATCACTCTCCAGGCAACCCATGCCAAACAACAGGTCAGTGGCCACCTTCCTGTCGGTGTGGATTTTGTCGAGACCTGTTGTCTTGTGAAACCTTATGAAACTCATATAAACAGTGGTGTGTTTGGAAGTGCTTGACAATTGGCATTCCAGAGGGGGGAAAGTTGTAGCATTTTCTCATTTCTGCAGTATAAATACTCTCACCACGGCCAATTTCAAGCTGCCATCGTGGAGACACAATCAGTGGGAGCGAGGAGGGGCAAACCAGCTCCAGCACACACTGCATGTAAACTTACCACACAACTGTTTGCATTACAAAGGAATGGGAAAGAAGCACAAAAATGAATCAAACGTGGTTCCCAAGACCTCAGCCTTACAACTGAAAGCAGCTAGAACATCACCCAGGGCAGGATAAAGGCCTTGGAGGCTTTGCTGAAACGCTGTTTTGGGAACTCTGAGGCAAGAGGCAGCACTGTGGTCCAGAGGGATCTGAGAAGGTTTTGCCACCACTGGTCTGAGACTGGGGTAGCACAGGTTCCAATATTCTGTGGAAGGACTTAAGTAAGTCATATAACTCTTATTTGTAAAATGAATAAACTGCATTAAATGACTGTGAAGGTCATTCCAGCTCTAAAATTATATGCTTCCATAATAATTAATTCTACTTTTACGTAAAATTGGAAAGGTGCCCAAGGGTTTCTACAAGATGGCCCCATTAAAATAAGCACATTAAAATAGCAATCAAGGTAAAACATTAATTTTTGCCCTCATGAGGAAATTCTTTCTTCACTGTACATAACCACTGAATATAAAATTTCACAGACCACAACTAATTATTAACATCTTTATCACTAATTGTACCTTCATTCTTAGCTGATATGGTTTTGAATTAAACTACGCTACAGTGCTTATTCTGCCTCTAGGCACTTCTCAGTTAATCTTGGCAACACTCAGGACTCTGTTAATGCTGGGGGATCCAGCATGCTGCTTAAAGAGATGCATTTAAGAAGTTAGTCTTAAAAATATGTATAACTTGAATGTAATTTGCGTTTTTCTTTCTCATGCAGGCCAGGTAAAATGAATGACATCATGCAAAGGCAAAGGAAAGAATTTCTTTGCGTGTGTATATGATGTCTTTTTTTTTTAAAGATCTGAAAGCCTACCAAAATTTCTAGCCTCAAAGTAAATTCTGGGTGGAGACCCCCAGCTGAAGGTAACAGAAATGGGGACGTGGAGCAGAGCTTCTCAACTTGAATGTGTACGGGAACCACGGGTGGATCTTGCTGAGAGACAGATCCTGACTCAGGAGGTCTGGGCGGGGCCTGAGGTTCTGCACTACCTACAAGCTCCCAAGTGATGCTGGGGATGCTGGTCCACAGACCCACAGCTTTGAGAAACAAAGTCATGGGAGAGAATTGAAATTCCAAACAAAACGGTGAAAATTCAACAGCCAAATGATGTTGAACATGATAAATTTATCATGTTATTGAAGGAATATAGGAATAAATTAAAAACAAACAAAAATCTCTGTGTTTGTGACATCTATAAAAACTCTGCTGTCCCAGGCTATACTGCATGCTGCCGCTCACCCTGTGAGGGCTGAATGGGGGCAGAGGAGGCGGAGCACCTGCTGGTGCCTGAGGACTTGTATAAGCATCTTTTCAAAGGCTGCCCATCACTCCTGAGGGGGTAATGCATACATGTACAAATGTGCAAATGTATATTTTTGTATTCGCACTGCCTTCTGGGAGGCTCTGTCCAAGGAGGAGAACCATTCAAAACCCACAAATAGCAACACCATTTGAAAGATGATCATTTGTAAACAAATGACAAGCTAATTCTGAGAATCAGACTAAAAAGAACAAGCAGTCAATTAGGGTGTGACCACGAGAGATGTGATTTCTGAATACTTGACTCGGAACACTTGGACACGCAGCAGGTTCATCCCCACTTGGCCACAAGGACGTATGTTTCCCTCACAGCTGGTCAGAGCTAATCATCCTGACAGTTCACAATAGCCTCCTCCCCACCAGGCCGCTTGCAGAGCAGCTTACATGAACCAGGCAGATTTATGCATAGTTGGGATAATAAGCACAGATGTGGCCGAGGGGAACCTTGTGGCCGGTTACCCTCCCAGGGGTCCATGCGGTAGATGCCTAGGGGGCTGTTAAGCTGATTAGTTCTGCTTGGTCTCCCCATGACCCATCGCCAGAATTTTACTATGGCCTCCCCTCTTGTCAAAGCTCTGACTAATTCCAGAAAGTGAAGCCTTAAGGAAGAAACAGAAAAAACTTGGTTTGAAGATCAAAGATATGCATGCCAGTGTGGTATAGTGGTTAACGAATGACTTGGACTCTGAAGCCAGGGTTCCTGGGTTTATATCCCACCTCTGCTACTTACTAATTTACTTATTTACTTACTGAACCTTTGAAAAAATTACTGTCTTCTGATGCCTCAGTTTCTTCAAACAGGTCCAAGACCAGGGTGAGGCCAGTGAAGCACGTAGTGTCAGGTACATTCTGATTGAACCTGAGAGCAATGTCTTCTTAAGTTTTTTACCTAAAGGCCTCACCCTAGCCCAGTCCTTAGTTTATAAATAAATATGATGATAGCATCTTTCTCATAGGTTGTTGCACAGAGCAAACAACTTAGTAAGAGCAACAGACTTAAATAATGACTAGCATAGAGCATGCATGATACAAGTATTTGCTTTTAAAAAGTGTTCTGGCTTGGCCATTTAATAGCTCTACAAACTTTGGAAAAGACTGTGCCCTCATTTTTCTTACCTATAAATGGGAGTATACCCACTAGGATGGCTATGAGAAAAAGGACAGATAATAAAAGTGTTGAAGAGGATGGAGAGAAACTGGAACCCTCACACATTCCTGGTGGGGATGAAAAATGGTGCAGTCACTTTGGAAAACTATCTGAACATTCCTCAGAAAGTGAAATGTAGAGTTACCATATGCCCCAGCAATTCCAATCCTGGGTACATACCCACAGAAATGAAGACATATGTCCACACAAAATCTTAACCCAAATGCCTTTCAAGTGAGAACGGACAAACAAAATAGTAGTATACTACTTAGCCACAAAAGGGATGAAGTATTTATTCACATACACTATGAGACAGAGGAACCTTGAACACATTCTAAGTGAAAGGAGCCGGACACAAAAGGCATGTTTTGTACACTTCTATCTATATGCACTGTCCAGAAGAGGCAACTCCACAGACACAGGAAGTAGACTGATGGTTGCGGGGCTGTTGGGAGAGGAGAATAAGGAACGATGCTAAGGATACAGGATTTCTTTTGGGGATGATGAAAATGTTCTGTACTTAGATAGTGACGATGGTTGTACAACCTTGTGGATATACTAAAAACCACTGAATTATACACTTCAAATGGTGAATTTTATGATATGTTAGTTTATCTCAATAAAGATGTTATTTTTTACCTGAGAACATGAATAATATCCATTTTATCTACTGACAATGATGTTGTAAAGATCAAATGGAGGTTACTAACAGGAACACATTTTTTAAATCTAAAAGCAGTTTCTGTCATGTTTTCCATCATTTGTTTCCACAACCTTTAACACACAAACCTTTACCGAGCAACTTCTATGAACATCTACTGAGCACCGTGTGTGACATTTTCCTGCCTGGCCACACTCCCAGCCCTGACGACATACGTAGATGCAGAGCCCCTTCCTGACAGCACGGCTCACGGACGAAACGCCACAGTAAGCGTTCTGGCGCCAGGTCCAGGCCCAGCTCTTCCAGCGACCTGCCATGGGTTTGGCGGAAACTGTTGTTTCTTGAGATAATGGCTGCAAATAGCATTTTGGAAAGGGTAATAAACACATAAAATATTTTCCTCACAACATGCTGGCTGCCATCCAGGGGCTCATTATGTGTGATGTTGTGCAGCTTTGTGATGTTAATGCTAATCACTGTGATGATTCCACATCCAGGCTCCTAACTAGGCAGGAATGCTGGAAATGTGTCATCTACAACCATCACCAGTAACTGACGACACCCACATTTCTATTCCCTGTACAAACCCCTCTCCTGAAAGTCAACTGCACAGACCCAACTAACCTGTGGGCCAGGGGTCTACAACCTCTAGGCTGCAGACGGGTCTGGTCCAGGCCTGTTAGGAACCAGCCACACAGCAGGAGGTGAGCTTGAATGTAACACGCTTGAATCATCCCAAAACGATCCCCCTATTCCCTGGTCCATGAAAAAATTGTCTTCCATGAAACTGGTCCCTGGTGCCAGAAAGGTTGGGGACTGCTGCTCCAGACTAGAGTCTGTTTATCACCTGTGATATGAATGAAAGTCACCTGGGGATCTTGTCAAAGTACAGCCTCTGATTCTGCATTTGTAACAAGCTCCCAGGTGATGCTGATGCTGTGGGTCCTGGGTCCACACAGCCTCACAGAAATCTAAAACTCAACACATTCAGGCCAAAATTCATCCTCTTTGCTCACCTCTAATTCTTCCTATATTCTCCATCTCAGTCGTTCTCAAACTTAAGCAAGCAACAGAGTTACCTAGAAACCTCATTTAAATTGTTCAAATGGTCATTGAATGCCACACGCAAAGTTTGAAAATGTGCATTTCCAGCAAGTTCTCAGGGAGGAGTTAAGGGGAAGAATTAAGAGGTCTGTGGTGCTCCATGCATGCCTGTCGGAGCTGGAAAGCCACCAGACGAGGCTGTCTGTCCACTGCTTGCAGCTAGAAGATGGCATCGCACCTCTTTCCTTAGTTTCCAGTACAGAGTAAACCAAACAGAGTAAGACTCTGCTCTCCAGAAGCCAAGCTGTTTGTATGTCTTACGTTCTCCATGTTTATCCCTTTTGTTTTCCCTTAGAGCTCAGTCAAGTCTCTGTGAGAGGGCCAGCCTTTCTCAGCTGTGCTAACATGAACCGCACATGGGCCACCATATCCCTCGGAGCAGCAGCCGCGGGAACCGGCCTACAAGGAGGCCCAGCCACCTGAGCCAGCAGCCCTGAGTCAGCTGCCCCTGCTCACACTGCTTTAGCTTGAGATTCTGGGTTTTGCAGCATCACAAAGGTGGCATTCCCTTCAGCCAGGTTCCTAAGTTGAGTTGTTAGGTAAACAGACATCAATTCTTAACACAGGGAAGATGGGAAGGAGGCTTGTAGGGTGGGAGACAATTTATTCCCGAGACAGCTCAGAGAACCAAAGTGGATGGTGCCCCTGCACTAGAGGATATTGAGAAAATCAAAGAACCTACAGAATCTCACTATAGCTAATAAATAATCTACACTGATTTGAAGGGATCCTTCGTGCCACATTTGTACTTTGCACTGACATTATATGCCAAAACTAAACTCTTACTCAGCCAATGCTTTGAGGCAAATTTACCTGGCCAGTCTTACACTGAAGATAGGCCTGAGGGAATAAGAAGGCAGATATCACAGGCCCCTACTCACAAATGCAGAGACTGCCTCCAAAACGCCACGTTCTCCCCCACCCCTTCTCATTGAGGAAAAAAGGCATTTCCAATTGGTATTTTAAGTTTGGAGAGAGGGGAGGGAGATGTAACTTGCAATGATCAAGTAAAATGCATTTTCCAAAATCCATTAATGTGACCAAATGCATTTTTAAAGAGGTTTTCACAGACATGTTAAAAAGACACTGAGCCATAGGAGTCCTAAGTAGGAATTAGTGTCTCAAGTGCTTACAGAGGTACATGGAAACGAGGGCTCAAGGGCCCTCAGTGCGGCCCTGTTGAGCAGGTGGAACGCCCAAAACAACCCTAGTAGAACTAGGGTTCAGTAACCTCTCCTCCCCCACCCGTGCCCACCCCACAGTGCTTCTTGAATACACTTGATTACAGCCAGAGAAGAGAAAACCAAAGATCAGCACAAAAAAAGGGAACAGGTCTCTTTAGAATTTGAAAAACTAGGCTTTGTCTGTCACAAGCCAAAGTCTGAGGCATGGAGAGCACAGTTTGTGCTAGAGAAAATGAAGAAGGTGCTATGGCCTAGGAAGTATTTCCTCAAACCAGAGGAAATTAAACATTCTCCAAGTGGGCAGAAGAGGGAAGGACTGAGAAGCAGTAAGCAGAGATCAGGCCAGAATGATCTGGCCTGAAGTGGGAAGTAGCAGACACTCCAGATTTGTTTAGGAGCCTGAGACGGAAGGGACCCGCAAGCTTTGTGGGGAAGCCCACATCCCATCTGGCCCCTGACCAGGGCATGGGAGGGAAGTGGAAAGGTGGAGGGCCCCTGTGTGTGCTCTGGGCGATGTAAAAGGGTCTTTGTGGAAATGGTGGCAGCAGAGGAGGGAGGCAGCAGTGAGGCAGAGCAGACACCCTGTCCCTTTACCAACTCGGCACAGAAGCCCCTCACCCAGGGATTCAGGTCACCCAGAGAGAGGGGGGTGAGAATCCCAACTCAACCAACTATAAACCCTGAGTTGATAATGTTTAATGTTATGTGTCTGAGCACCAGAGTTTCCTGGAATTGGCAGTTTTCCTGCAACAGCAGAAATAGAGGCTCAGGAACCATGCAAGCTATACAAAAATCAATTGCATCTTGCATATATATGAGTATGATTATAAATTGTAAATTTGGGACTTCTGGCCAAGATGGAGGTGTAGGTAGATACACTGCACCTCCTCACACAACCAAATGAAGGACAACAAATTTAAAAACAAGAAACAACAAGAACTGACAGAAAATTGAACTGCATGGGAGTCTGACAACCAAGGAGTTAAAGAAAAAACATTCATCCAGACTGGTAGGAGGGACAGAGTCAGGCAGCCGGGGTGCAGAGGACTCATTGCAAGGTGGTGGCTGGTAGACCTGGAAGTCCCACATTCACACACAGATAAACCAGGAGGAAGACTGGGGAGCGAGACAGACCTTGAAACCCAGGGTCCGAGTGCAGGGAAATAAAGCCTCAAACCTCTGACTGAAAACACCTTGGTGGTTGAGGAAGCAGCTGGAGAAACTCCTAGCCTCACGACAGTTCGCTGAATAGACAGAGGGAGGGTAAGAATAGTGTAGGACATATAGAAGCCAAGGAACTTATATGTATGACCCATGGACATGAACTAAAAGGGGACAGTGCTGGTGGGAGGGGGTGTGAAGGGCGGAGGAGAATAAAGGGGGAAAATGAGACAACTGTAATAGCATAATCAATAAAATATATTTTTTAAAAATTATAAATCTGAAACACAGCCTAAGCGTCACTAAACAGGAGAATAACGAGTGAGCTAAGTTCTGGAATCTACCAGAGTACACAGTGGAGTGCTATGCATCTGTTTAAGGGAGTGAGGCAGATGTGTATACTGATGCAGAACACTCTCCAAAATACAGTTAAGTGAGAAAGAACGAGACACTGAAGACTACACAGGAAAAAAGATATGCCCTGTGTAAAAATGCTTATGTATGTGTGTGTGCAGAACACACTTCTGAACTGACACAACTGAAACGGGCAATGATTCCCTCTGGGAAGCAGACTTCCACTGGTGGAAGGCAGGCAGATTCATTTGTCATTTCTTATCCTTTGTGCCACCATAAAAAAAAAATTTGCCTTCTGCACAGGATTTCAATATATGAAAGCAATACAAAATACTAACCTGCTTTCCACTGAATTTTTAAAAATGT
Source organism: Anoura caudifer (assembly GCA_004027475.1). Classification (NCBI taxonomy): domain Eukaryota; kingdom Metazoa; phylum Chordata; class Mammalia; order Chiroptera; family Phyllostomidae; genus Anoura; species Anoura caudifer. Next base: position 105,211 of record PVKU01001612.1, read on the forward strand.
AACTATGGATATGGGAGGGTCATAAGAAGCAAATGCAGGAATCTGCCATCAGAACTGTCTGAAGTCATGTCTGCTGTACAGGCAATGCCACTAAGAGAAACCAAGTCAGCACGCTTAAAACTTAAATACACAGACATTGTGACTGGACACAAAATACTCAGAAACAGGCTGTAAGTCCCAAAGACTGAGGGGACAGAAATAGTTTGGGGACAAAATATTCTTCTGAAATATCACTGTCCATAACTGAAAAGTCATAAACTCCCAGAAAGATTTTAGATCAACACAGGCCATCAGCAGCCTCATGCCCAGACAGCACTGTTGTTGAGTGAAAGGTGTGGCTCCTTCACAAGCCCTCCCATTCTTCGGGGCAAGGCTTGCCAGTTTTTCATTCCTGTGTACAGGATCCCCGATTCTAGCAGTGGGTTTGACCCAGAACCCAGAGGCACTCAGTGCAGGTTTGTTGAAGTAACAAATATGAGAGACCATAGTGAATTGCTCAGCATTTCTAACCAACCGGTCAGTAAAGTCTACCTCTCTGGCTCTATCAGTAGAGATAAAAAGGCTCCGAGTTCCAATAAGCAAGAAGTCAGGACAGCCCCACTTATCTGGGTAGGCAGCAATGGGAGCTGGTGAAATTAAAAGCCAGGAGCCATTGGCCACCTAGAGTGACCAAAGAGCCTGAATTCCAGGGGAGGAAGATGGGGGTCACGGGGGGCGGGTGTGAAACAGCAGCTGGAGGGAAGAAACCTGCATTTATGGAGGAGCCACAGGATCCCAGATAAACTGGATCGAAAGTAATCTGTAGCCTGAAACTGAAAAGAGAGCCCCATGTTCCTGAAACCCTCCCCATTCCATTGTGAGCACCTGCCAAGGGGAGAAAAGAGAGCATGTGCTAAGTTCAAAGAGGCTGTGAGCAAATGGTTTAGGTTGAGTGCATCTGTCTCCTGGGAAGTTCGAAACACTGAAACTGCTGCCAAGGCTGTTCCAGGCAATCAATCATCCGGTGTCTACAGAAGATAAGAGGAAAACCAACCACTCAGGGAAACAAAAATTAAGATGATGGAAACAAAAGCTCTCTCGGTTGCCTACTGTGTGGCGCACTGTCGTATACATTAGCCATTTTGCCGGGATCTACCGCTGATCCCGAGAAGGATTTAAGGCCTGTATCTAAAGACCAGTGTGAGATTCAGCTGACAGGTTTGCTCTGAGCCTTCAGAGGAGGAGGATCTCAAAGGCTTACAAGTTGGGGAGGGGAGAGGAAGAGGGTGGGACACAGACAGAAGTGATGAATTTGTACTAATAAGAGAAAGGAAAGAGGTCTTTTCATCAACAGATTCAGGAGCACCACCTGGAGTCAAGAGGCAGACAACCTAGCAAGGGAAGCAGAAAGCTGGTTTTGGAGCAACTGTGAGTTTCAAAGGCCCTTTCTGCAACAGGAAGCCAAGCCTCAAAAATACCTATGCTCAGTGACCCACCCACTGGTCTCCCAGGAGGTTCGGTCCACAGGGTGGCCCCCATACATCCCTAAAATAAGACTGAGGGCAGCCTTCAGAACAGACCCAGTCTGTCTGGGATGAGGACCTTGGAGATGACTTGGACTCTGACTACAGCTGTTGCCTCAGGCTCCTTCTCCTTGTCTGGGGGATGGTGTTTGAAAATGAGACAAGTCATCACAGTGCTCACTGTGCATCTGAGGGGTCCTGCATTTCCAGGGTGGGCCTGAGAGGTGGAATGAGACAAGTAAGTGGGCATCCAGGGAAACCAATTTCAGACCAACAGAAAGCAGTGGTGTCCAGCGGCTGCAGGGATGCCACTCACAGCAGAGCAGGTATCCACTGCGCAAGGACATCTGGGTGCTGAAATACAGTGTGTCCTCCCAACAGGGAATTGAATCTGGTCAGAGGAAGAGGCATCTTGTTTGGAGTCACACAAAGGTGAACAGTGAACTGGTGGAGGTCCAACAGAGAGGTATTTCCAGTTAAGGCTGAGCCAAAATTAGAGAACTCAGAACAAAGAGGTGATAGCCCTACCCTCCTTTGAGCTGGGCAGGGCATCCTGGAAGGTGAGGAGGGTAAGAGGTCACCTGGGACAGAGGCAGCAACGTGGAATGGCAGAAAGAAACTAGGCGCACCAGCAAACAGGTGGGATCAGCCACAGGTTACCAGTGTCATGGCTAAGTCACTCACCATCCCTCACGCACCCCCAGCAGTGAGAAGGGAGAACCATGCCTACCTCAGCTGGCTGTCACATGGGTGAAAGGAAACCGTACATGTAAAGTGCCTAGCACAGGGCTTGGCCCTCAGGGGCGACTCCATAAATGGTGGTTACCAAGAGGGTGGTGCTGTCCCAAAGTTGAAAGACACAAAGCCTGTAACCTTGACACATGAAGGTCACTGCAGAGGCATCCAGCTAAACGTGGGTTGAGTGCTACCAAGCCAGCTTTTCATGAAGGAACAGTAAATGCTTTCATTTCTCCAGTGTAACTGAGAGCAGCCCTCTTGGGAGTCCAACCTGTCACTAGTATGGGTTGTAATCTGCACCTGAGCAGCCCTCCAGGGCTACAGGGGTTTAGGGAAACCAAATGAGATTACCCGTGGGGCACAGTGCCTGGCTGGGGCAGGTGCTAAGCAAATGTAAACTCCTAACCCCTCTCCCCTAGGGACTCTCAAACAGTGCCCCCGGCCCAGGGGCTGACCCCCAACAGGTTGAAGGAAGCTGAAGGACTATTTTCTATAAATTCTGCTGGATTCATTAATGCAACAATAATAACAATTATAATGCAACTTATATTTCTTTTATGCGAAAGGCCCATGGGGGAAGCAATAGTATTTCTCTCATATTCTGGATGTCTCCCAACTCTGAATTTTATACCACCTTCTATATGCCCATTTACCATATATCACTTCATTTTTTTCTTTGTAGTAAATATGAAATATTTTAAGTATAATAATCATATGTGAAAATGAGGCAGACCTTTCTCCCTTGCGCCAGAGGAAGTGATTTAGGTGTAAATCTCTGTCATCCTTAGTTAATTGAAGGAAAGAGGAATTTGTTCTAGAGTTTTAACCCATCCCTCAAAGTATTTAGCATCATGTACTTAAATGAATTCAGTGTTCAGATAGCAACAACTTCCTGAACACCTGCCAAAAATTTCCTCTATGTTATCCCATTTAACCATCACTGCAAAAAGCAAAGGGCGTCCTTACTCCTATTTTATGGATAAGGAAACTGAGAGTAAAAGACATTAAACAACCTGTCTAAGCTAGTAAGCCTGTGTGAATGAATATTATTGTGATATTAACAAATGTTACTGAATGAATGAATGGTAAGCTCTTAAGGAGCTTAACAGCTGCAATACAGCACAGCTTATAAATACTAAATGCCATTCACAGAGCATTATAGGGATGGGCTGTTTGGAATGAGAATTTACTGAAAAACAGGGGGGAGAATTATTCTTTCCCTCCAACTCCAAAAAGAAATGTTTTCAGCACTAGTCTACAAAGAACTGTGTTCCAATCCCCAAGGAAAAGAGAATCTAAGTTAACTGCTGCTGGGCCCACATGGCCACAGGGGACCAAATGTTTCCATATGAAAAAGATTCATGAGAGAATAAAGAAAATAATGTGTTCCTGGAAGTCAAACCATGAAAAGAAAAAAGAAGGCTCTAGGGGCAAGACCTAATCTTGACCTTGGCCTGACCTATGGGGAATTGGGTTGAGATTAAAGTTGGGGGCAGGAAGGGATAATAACAGGGGTTAAGAACAGGAACTTGGGGCAGACTCTAGTTCAGATCCTACAATCTACCACCGCTGGGGCCCGAGACGCATCACTTCGTCCCTCTAAGAGCAAAGTTCCTCTCATAGAAAAAAAGGGGGACAGGGATGATGCAGATACTTCATGTATGAGAGTCCTTTGAGACTCAGCTCAGAGTCTTTTAAACACAGAGTATTAGTTTCCTAGGCCTGCCATAGGAAACTACCACAAATTTGGTGGCTTAAAACAACAGAGACTCATTCTCTCACAGTTCTGGACACCAGAAGTTCAAGTCAGTTTCAATGGGCTGAAATCGAGTTGTTGGCAGGGCTGTGCTCCCTCAGGAGGCTCTAGGGAAGAATCTGTTTCCACGTTTCTTCCAGTTCCGGTGCTGCCAGTATTCCTTGGCTTCTGGTTGTATCACTCCCTTCTTCAAGAACAACATCTTCAAATCTCTAACCTATCTTCACATCACCTTCTCCTCTGTGCCTGTGTATCCACTCTCCGTCTGCTTGTCTCTTACAAGGATAATCATGGTTGCATTTAGGGTGCACCTCGATAACCTAGAATAATCTCTATATCAAGATCCTTGATGATATCTGCATAGTCCTTTTTCCAAATAAATTCGCACTCTCAGGCTCCAGGGATTAGGCTCTGGTATCTTGGGGGTGGGGGAAGGTGGGCCTTATTCAACTTCCTACACAGTAAACCCTCAGTGAACATCAGTGGTGAATGATCTTATTCATGTTAATAGAGATTAGCCAAAAGAACTATCTATGGCCAGGAAAGGGTCTATGGATGGGTGAGAAAGGGAGGCTGTTAGCACTTACCATGAGACCCAACAGGGAGGCCACAGCAGTTGTGGGCGAACCTTCTCACACACACGTAGATTAACCAGACCCACATTATAAGCTCAGAGTGGCAGTGGGCAGAGTGGGATCGCTGGGACCAGGCAAGCCTGCATCCAGGCCCCACTCTGCTCCTTCCAGGAGCAGGACACTATGGCTCAGTGCCAACTATAAGATGAGGCTGCTTGAGGCCCAAACAGTGCACATGTAAGTGATGTGGCACAGGGTAGGTGCTATAAAAATGATTGTTATTAACATAAATGAGTCCGCAATGTGTGCAGGGAAGATAAGGAAGTGACAGTAACCTGCACATACAGGAAACGTTCCTGCTCCCACCCTTACTACAAGGCATGTCAGGCTGCCACCAGGCATGCATCCAAGGGGGAAGTCCTAGGGGTCCCAGATGCAAAGCCGAGATCCCCCTTCTGGGACACACATATTGCAGTCAGGCTTTTTCCATAGCCCACCGTATCATTCTTCTGGAACCCAGAGTTATGAATGACTTGGAGGGGGTTCAACATAGCATTCTTATGGCAAATGTGATCTTTGTTCTGATAACTAATGAAATACTTCTGACACTTAATGAAATGCCACAAGAAATGAACAAGGGCTCTTTGGAGCCTTGTCTGAGATCAGAGTAACTCAAGCTTAAAATCTGGCTCCAATCCTTCCTAACCTACAGGCAGAAATGTACATACCAGTGGGCCCAGCTCCGCTGCAAACTCTCCCACTGAACAGGGCTAGGATTTCCGATTTAGAAACCAAAGCATATTAAAACCCCGTTTATCTGGTTAGCATCAACAGGTAACTTCTTGTCAAACAATTCAGGGACTAAGTGGAAATCCTGCTTCAAAAGGTAAAGAAATGAAACTTCCCTTGCAGGAAGAAAACAAAAAACACCAAAAATGTGAAGTGTACATTTCAAACAGATGTACCTGCTTTCTCTGCTAACTGACCAGGATCGCCAGGGAGGTTTTCCAAGGAGTAACACAAACAAAGCCAAAGATTTCCCTTCTCTTTGCCATGTGGTTTCTGCCCCCTTGTGTGTAACAAGACTCCCCAGGTATCTGCTGTGGGTCAGGAAACCGGCATGTGGCTTTGTGAAGTTTAATTAACAACAAGTTTTTCTATCCTGCACCATGGAGCCCACTGGGCTCCAGGGGCCCCCAGGACAAAAATAACATATTGCTCCAGAGTTATTAATGATGAAATGCAAATAGCCTCCAAGAAAGTGGGCAGGAAAGGAGGAGCTAAAAAAACAAACGAGTCCTACTAGCAGCCAGGGACTGTTCCCTGGGGAGGCAGGAAAGGGTGACTAAAGCCTGAGATCTAAGCTTGATCTGTCTGTCCTGTTTCAAAACTAACAGCCCTTTCAAGCAAAAACACATACATGCTTGTGCAAACACATGCATACGTGCACATACACTGCACATGTGCACACTCATACAAGAAGTTACAGAAAAAAGACACAAGGCTCTAAAATTCAAAGATAATATATATGGTCAATGATAAAACAATCGGCTATGTTGTTTTTGAACAGCGTCTTACCTTTTTTAAAATACTTTTACAGCTATTACCTCATTTGACCCTCTCAATAGGCCTCTGTGGTAGACAGAGGACATATAATTATGCACGTTTTATAGACTAGATTAAGTGATTCCTGAAGGCTATCCAGCAGGCAAATGGTAGTACTGAGACAGGAAGTGGGGTCTAACAACTCCAAGCCCAGGGCTTTTTTTGAGGTAAGAAACATGAATGCTTCCAATAGAAAAGGGCCAAGGCCCAGGGGGAGTCCAAAGAGAAGGTCAGACGTGTCAAAGATACTTTTAGGAAAACTCATGTTATTAGACAGAAGTCTGAACAGAGGGATTTGAAGGGGAATGATGCCGATGCATCTGGAGAGAAGGATATCCATCATCTTCTAGAGCATGTTCGAAAGCGTGTCCAAGGGCTGCATCTCTCAGCCAGCCACCTTCTTCCCTCTGTAGTACTTGGGATGACAGATGGTGGTGGGAACATTTAAAACAGCAATTGGGCCTCAGTAATGCATCAATAACTAGCAAGAGACCTAAACTAATGGAATAGATTTCCATTTTTACAAACATGTAATCTAAGGCCCAGAGAAATGAGGTGACCTGCCCAAGATGAAAACACTGGTGAGAGTTGGAAACTGGACCCTGGACTCTGAACTTGGGATGCAGGGCTCTTTATCCCATGTAGCTGCCTCAGGCATCTATTATCTTTAAGCTCATTAGTGGCACTGGTCTTGGTTAACAGCGATGCCCAAAGAATACTGAAAGGCAGGGCAGGATGCACAACTTTCTTCTTCTTTAGCGGGGAAGTGCTGCTAAATTTTCCATGGACAACAACTAGATGTGATGTGGTTAAGTGGCCAGTGGTCCTGCTAGCATAAAAATTGTGCTATTCCTTTAGTATTCTTTTTTTTAATGGATTTGAGAGAGAGAGAGAAACACAGATTTGTTGTTCCACTTATTCATGTATTCTTTGGTTGCTTCTTGTTTGTGCCCTGACTGTGATGGAACCTGTAACCTTGGTGTATCAGGATGATGCTCTAACCTACTGAGCTACCCAGCCAGAGTACGTTGGGTATTCTGAAGACTCCAAAATTCAAGCATTATTATGGTCATCTGGATAATGCTCCTGCCAGCCAAGAAGTCCACATCCTAATCCCTAGAACATGCGAATGTTACCTCATGTAGTGAAGGTACTTTACAGCTGTGATTAAGTGAGGATCTTGAGCTAGAGATGGGACCCTGTGTTACCTGAGTGGGTGCAGTGTGATCACAGGTGTCCTCGTAAGCATGAGATCACCAGGTGAAAGTTATAGAAAGAGCAAATGGCAGAAGCAAGAGGGTGAGGTGATGGAGGAAAGGCCCAGGAGCCAAGGAACACAGGCAGCCTCTTAGAGCTGGAACAGGGAAGGACACAAATTTCCCCCTGGAGCCCCTGGAGGAAGTAGCCCTGATGACATCTTGATTTTAGACTTCTACTTCCTTACTGCGAGAGAATAAATTTGTGCTGTTTTAAGCCACTAAATTTGTTGTAAGAGTTACACCATCATTGGGAAGCTAACACACCGAATGCAAAATTAGAGGGCATGTCTTCCCTGCCCAGACAGTAAATGCTCACTTCATGAGATGTGGCACAGCCACACATTCTGAAAATCACAGGGGCACCAGGAGAGACTTAGACTGACTATACACCACACACGTTGTCTGGCTTTAAAATGGCAAAGAGTTGGTTTTCCACATTTATGGGAACATCCGTCTCAGAGAATTTCTAGTTTACTCCCCTAGGGCTGCTGCATAGTTCCACTCTAGAAAGGAGGCCGGGGACTCCCTAGTCCTGCCTGGACACTCCCTCATAGGCAGCCTGTGCCCCAGGCCCACTAGACCGCTTCTGACTTCTAGAAAGTGAGGCTCATTCATGCATCCAGGACACCACCCCTGCAGTTTGCTTTTTGGGGAATGCCCTCATCACTCTTGGGCTTTGCTAAAATCCTTCCTTCTTCCTCAAAGCTCAGCTCAGTCATCACTTCCTCTGCGAAGCCTTCCTTGGCTTCCTCCACCCCTTCTCTCTCCCCCTTCCCACACCTAGAGCACCCCTCCCTCGCGTAAGACAGCGGTGAGCACTTGGCCTTAGAAATGCATGTTTGCTTGTCTTCGACCCTCACCTCACCAGCATGAGTCCCTTGAGGACAGGAGACTTTGCTTTTCGTGTTACTAAAGCACTGCCATCCCCCACCCACTACAAGTACCTCCTAGCTGTTTCCAACCTGAGAAATGCAAACTCCTCTTTAAAGGAAGTACGCTCCACCACAAAGTTATCTCGAGTCCCTAAGAATTAGCTCCACCTCTGGGATCCCAGTGTCCCAGCAAATGGAAGGCAGTCTGCCAAGTTCAATGAGTGCTTACAAGTCGCCCTATACAGTGCTGAGCGCCGTGCGGGAAGTATCTAATCCATGGCAACCCAGTGAAGCAGGTATATTACCATCCCCATCCCCGTTAGGGAAAGGTTGAGCAATGCCAGCAGGACACAGGACTAGTAAGTGGCAGAGCTGGGCAGAGAACCCAGACCTATTAGTTCCAGGGCCGAACTCTTCGCTATCACGCAACATACAGCCTCTTAAGATGTGTTAGCTTCTGCCCCCATACCCTACCTCAATATCTGAGGGTCTGGCTCATAGACTGGACAAAAATAAAACCAATACTTCAAAGAAAAACAGTAAGTGAAAACTGAGCACAAACTGCTCTTGGGGTGCCAGTCGGCACAGCCTCTAAGAACATCCCTGATGCAGGCAAAATTCCCTCCTAACTTGAAACCAGCTCTCCATCTCCACAAGGTTCCAGGAAGCCCTCCCTCAGCAACCGTTCTGACGCTTGAGATTTATGACACGCTCCACCTAATGGAAATAGTGGCTGTGATTTAAACAGTTGTGACTTTCATTTCCCAGGCTCCCACAACTGTCTCCAGGAGATGGAAGTTCTGGACATGGCAACGCTCACTGGTGGAGAGGAGGAACGCTCTGTATCCCGAAGAGCTCTGAATGAAAGCCAGCAAGTCTCCCACTCTCCAGGCTCCAACCAGTTCACGTGCGTGATGATCAGGAAAACTGGCCACTGTAGGCACGGGTAAGGATGGGGCGGTCCCTGGCAGGAATGCCTGCCTGTTAGCGGCTCCCTGGCGACCAGAGTGGGGAGAACGTTACCTGCAGTGCTCCTCAGGAGGAGTGGGCAGTGCCCTCACACCCTGACTTTGTGGAAGCTGGATTATACTGGCCAGTGGACATTTATGACATGTTTCTGTAAGGTTATGTGCTTAGACTCTGGGCAGCAGGGACTCTCTCTGGATGCTGTTTTCACCAGACATTTTAGGAACAGAAAGAAATCCATTTGGTTGTGGTGTTATAAATGGGAAGGTTCTACAGTAACAGGAGTCCCTCCAGCTCCCTCCAGTCTTCAGGTGTCCATTCCAGAGACTAAGGGAAAGGCTCTCCTACTTCGGACAGTCTTCAGTGCCACAGGAGTGTGTTGCTGCCTGGCTGTACACGCTGCCAGATTCGCCTGACACCCCCTCCTCACCCGCCCCTCCCCCTTCAGCCATCACAGGGACACAGCCTTGGGTGTGCACAGAGGGAGGATTTGGTTGAGTGCCCTAGGGTCTGTTGGCCAAGACCTGCAGGTTGAACGCCCCCAGTGCAGGGCCTCTCCAGGTGGCCAGTACTCTGACTGTATCCCAGGGAAAAGCCACCCTTTTCTGAGCACGCCACACCCAGAAAGGGCACAGGGCAGGGTGGACTAGACCTCAGTTCCTGGCTCACCCTCTGTGTGGCCCCACTTCTCCTCCTGATCCTTCCTGCAGAACCAGAGTTCTAACTGATTCTCCAGCACACTAACGCCCAGCCTTTAAGCCCAAAATGGGAATTAGAGCTACAATTTATTGAGCACCTACTATGGACCAGACAATATAAATATATTATTTCATTTAACTGTGCAACAATCCCATGTGATAGGTGTTATTATTACTCTCATTTGAAAGATAAAGCCCCTGAGACTCAGAGAAGTTTAGTAACTTTCCTAAGTTCAGGATCCCTGAGAGAGCTCTATCTAATAAATACTGACATGATTTCAATGGCTTTTCAGAGTGAGATTTGTAGTGTGTATGTTTTAATGAGACAAAAGTCTAATATGGAAGTAAATGGACCCAAGAAGTTTCCAGATATATTCCAGGTAAGTAAATTCTACTTACTCATTAAGGTTGGGTTCAAATTCTACCTGCCCTATACAGCCTTCCAGGATGGCTCCCTGCCACGAAGCGTTCCCATCCTCCTGCACTCTGGTCACGCCTTTACTGTCTCCCACCTCAGGCAGTGTTTCTCAGGTTCCCCACTCATCCACCACCGAGCATCGGGACCCCAAGAACAGGGGCTCTGCCTTCTAATTGTTTTGAACCGTTTTGGTGCCTGAGAATAGATGCCAAGATTTCCCTGATTAAGAGAACTGAACTCTGAAAGGAAGAGTTGCAGTTATTTTTAAGCCCTCACCGTCAAATCCCTTCCGTTTTCAAAATGTGCCCCAAACTGTCCAACCTCCAAGGGGCTTTTCTCACCATACCTGTTCGAGTGAGCAACCTCACTGCCAAATAACCATTTCCAAAACCCGTTACAGTGAGGAAAAAGTTTAGTGGCTGATTCCGACAGACCTACATGGAATTCTGCTTCAGTTGACCCAGAACGGTGATCTTGAGCATTTAACTTTATTCTTCTGAGCCTGAGGTTCCCTGTTTGTAAAGTGTGAATCTATGTAGCCACCTCACAGAGCTGAGGCAACTGTGCCACAATGTGACCTTATCTATCCGCCTCATGGGCCTAAGGGACCAGTGTCACAATGTGAATCTATGTATCTGCCTCATGGGCCTGAGGGACCTGTGTTATAATGCATTTGATGTAATGCCTGCAGAGAAGACATGCTCCAAAATGGTAGCCATATTTATTACAGTCAATAATTCGTCAAAGCGCCCCACAAGGAAGGCATTTATATACATGCGTTTTCTGATCTGCTAGAACAGTGGTTCTCAAACTCTGGAGTATGTCAAAATAATTTAAAATTAAGTTGCCTAGGTCACACCACAGATCCCCACAACAGAATCCCCATTAGGCAGGGGAGATTGTGGGGACTGGACAGCTCTACCTTTAACAAGACTCCCCACCACTGCAAGTGATGCTGATATGTGCTCACTAAACCTGGTAAATTCTGCTGGTCAATATTTGATTCCCAAATTCTTTTCCATGGAAATTTGAGGTTCCAAAGATACTTCTAGACCCATGGTTTCCAAACTTGTTTGGAATATATCCATGTCTGAGCACAATCTTTAGAGATTCAGATGTTGGTTTGGGATGTGACCAGAGTGTCCACATTTCTAAAAAATGGGCAAAGAATTCTAATAATCAGCCAAGGTTAAAAACCACTGCTCCCTTGGGATCTAGATCCCAGGTTTTTATGGTATGTCTATGAGGTTTCAACCAGAGCAGCTCAGCTTTTGCCTTTGTAACAAACTGAGTCTCCAAGTAAGGCTGATTTTGCACAAAGGATTCTTATGCTTTAAAAAAAAAATAGTTTGCAAACAGCTGTTCTAGACTGTCAGTAAGAGCCTTCAGCTCCCCACCCCAACTTGGTTTTTATACCTTTGTGTCTGTCCCAGAGCCTTACAACATAGTAGATGCTTAATAAATATTTGTTGGAAGGTTGAATAGTTTTGTTTTATTTGTTATCTGGCTCCAATTAAGTTTTCAGTTGCCTAGCATAACAATCTAACAGTTTCTTAAACATCTAAGCCCTAACAGCCTTCGCCTCAAACCTCAAACCTGAAACAGAGAGTGAGGCAGACAGCCATCCAGAGAACACACTGACATTTCTTCTGGGGTCATATACACTATGCAAGCTCCTAATCACTAACAAACATGAGCAAATGCAATTCTCATCGGCCAGGAAGAGCGTGACATCCATCGGCAGCACAGGCCTCCCATGCTAATATTTGGATTATTTCATCTGAAACTGTCAAATTACAAGAGCATGATAAAAACTTGTAGGAACTTCATAGTAAACAGTAACTGGCCCCTTGTCAATAAGTTAGAAGAGAAAATTTTCCTGCTGCCAAAACGCATGGGCCGGAAAGCCTGCAGCCCAGGCCGGCAGCCAACAAGAGCCTGTTCCCTGGGCAGTTTTTCTCGGTTTGCAACCACAGAGGCTGGAAGAGAATTCCCCAAGGACGCTAGGGATCGGGAGTCAGTAGCACCTTCCAATCGCAGCCTTTTCTAGGCTTTATTTAGGACTCGGAGTTGTTATGTAACACCTAAAGGTCTCAGATTCCTCACATGTAACATCTCCTTCATCGGGTCCTGAGAGTCATGAGTGCCTGGGTTCGAATCCTCACTCTTAACACACTAGCTGTGCAGCCTTGGGCAAGTCAGCCCGCTTCTCCGTGCTTCCATTCCCTCACCTCTAAAACAAGGGCATTAGCATCCATCTGACAGGGTTGTCGGTGTGAAGCACGAGGAGCAGCGCCTGACATGGAGCAGGCATTCAACAAACCTTCGCTGTTATACATCTGCAATTCCGAAACCAAGAGTTTTGAAAGCCAAGTTTTTGTCTTTCATTTTCTTTTAACATTTTTGTCAGTTTGATATCAAAATTCACTGGGCAGCCAACCTAACCCTAACAAACATAAGGCTATTTAAGGTCTCTTTTATCCCATGTGATATGAAAATTCATGTTTCACTGCAGAAATAGTAATGTGTGATTATGGGACGCTGCCTCACACCAGAGAAGGAACAATATTAATGTGTGAAATATGCCCTAAATCACCTTTCTAAAGTCTGAACAGTTCTGAATTCTAAAATGCACTGGCAGAAGCATTTCCCGGATGGGACTAGTGAGCTATGTTACTACGGGGCACGGTTGGAATGAAAGGAGATAACATACGATAAGCCCTCAGCTTCAGTAGTAGCAGACCCTCCATCCAGACTGACACTGCAGGGGACTTGGGTTCTAGGCAGGAAGAGAGAGAAGGAAACTCTGTCCCAGCTGATTCCCCTCTTTACTCTCCCACTGACAGGTCCTGCCAAGCCATGGAACTCTCGGCTCTTCTCTCTTCTATCAGCTCAAATATGGTTTATCCCTCAGAATTCAGCTAAGTATCTTCTCTGTGAAATGATTCCTTACCCAAACTCCTGCTGACCAGGTCAAGAGCACATGGCAGGGAGGCTGGATGGGTTGCATCTCCTCTCCACCTCCAGGCCCTGGCAGGGACAGCCTGCAGCGCTGGGCTGAGAAGGACTCTCACACAGCATCTAGCCACAGTGCTAAAGGGTGGCCATTCCTGCTGATGTCTGAACTGAAACTGACAAGAGGGGCTCGGTCACCCACCTGACAGGCTCACACCCTGCCTGGGATGGGCATTAACTCGGCTTGGCCACTAAATTAGGTATGCCTTAAGCACAGAGACCATATCTTACACTATTTGTTCTCTGTTATTGTTAATGCTTTTTTATAAATATTCTCTCAGATTCTACCATGGGCCTAGGGCATGTAATCTGTAAATATTGTTTGATTAATTCACTGACAAGCTTTTTTCAGCATCTAAATTCCTGCCTTACCTGTGGGCTCTGCCTACTTTGGCATTTATGCTGGCATAGCCAGGGAAGCTTCTCGGGGCTATACATCTATTTTAATGCCACTATGCCATTTCTAGACTTTATGCTTTCTTGAGACTCTAAACAGTGTATAGGTCCTTAATTAGACATAGCCTCAAAGCTATGTGTTTACTCAAAATACTTTGTAGAAACTTTCTAGAAAAGTTCACAGAATCCTGAAACATACAACCTGAGAGCAGGTAACACTTGAGACATTCAACTTGTCCAAGGATTTGAAACTCAGGAGGTTAAAAGGCACCTTGGATTATAAGGTACCTTGTCCTCAACTCAAATCCACACAGCCTGGGGCCAGGGTTCTCCTTTCCCCCTGCACCAGGCAAGCAGCACTGGGAGGGAGGTCTCCCCAGTCTTGGTCCCCACTTTTCATCCTCCACAGGGCCTCCCTAAGGTTGATGCCTAAGGGCTTCTTAGAATTAGCTTCACTTTGAAGACTATTCAGAACCACAGAGTGGGGTGGGAGTGGCCTCAACGCTTTAAAAAGCTGCAAATAAATCAAAAGATGAAAGGAGATACATGGAGCCAAGAATTCCTCCCCACCCAGCAGGAGCAATGCATTAACCAAGCAATCTGTGGTGCAGAGGCGCGCGGCACACGGGGCAGGGACGGAGACCGGGCAAGGGCGAGCAGGGGTCGGGGAGGGCGTGTACCTTCTGTCTGCCGTGGGTTCTCGGACCCACGCCTGGGGGTGCCGACTGCCCCTCAGCACCGGGCCCTGACGGCTGGCGTTGATCCCGGCGGGGACGCGCGACTCCTCACGGCTCCGGTGAAGCGGCACCGACGTGCGCACAGCCGACACCACGTGGCCGGAGAAGGCGTGCGCCGGGGCTCCCGGCCGCAGGCCGCCGCGAGCGCGGTAAGACCCGGGCAGGCAAGGTCGGGTCTGCTCCATCACGCCGCCGCTGCAACTGCGCGAGCAGGCGGACCAGGGGCCCCAGGCGCCCCAGACGCCTGGGACGCCACCGCCGCTGTCCTCGGGGGCGCCCTCGGCCGCTGCCATCCGCTGAGGGACCTGCGGAGACAGAGGTCTGTTAGGGGGCCAGGACACACGCTCCTGCTTCGCTCTCAAAGGCTGTGGATAACCTGACAGGCTTGTCCAGTAGGCACAAGTAGGCACGGGGCCTGTTTTAAAATTTGAAGAATAAAAATAATCCCGCCTGGATTGTATTTGTCCTTATACCTGCGCACTCACAAAGTATACTTTTAAATATTTTTTATAGAGGAAGGGACACACCAAGGCACAAGTGCTTAGGGCTTAGGAAAGTCATAATGCTGTCCTTGCTTTGGGCGCCATGGCTCTGGAGAGCTCAGTGTGGTGCCCTCACCTCTTAGTGAGGCTCCCCTCGCTCGGGAGTGCCCCTTAGCCTCAGTCAGTCTGGAAAGGGATTTAGGGCGGGTCGAACCTGTGCACAGCAGAGAGCTTGGCACTACATATTCACAGTCACCGTTTTGACATTCTTCCTGCTTCCACAGTGAATCAGGGGAGGTGGAACTATCGGAAAGTTTTAAAGTTCTATCCAGAGGGTGAGTGTCCACTCCGTTTATTTAACTTGCCATTTCCCAGAGACCTACCCTGCCAGGCCTGGCATGGTGCTAATGGTGAGTGGGTAGTGTGCCTTCATTATACAGACATGGCTGAGCACCAGCTGTATACCAGTACTGAGCTAGTACCTGAAGACAAAGAGAAAAGCACCTCAGGTCCACACGTGAGGCCTGGATGCAGCAGCAGAGGAGCTCTAAAGAGCCAGTCCAAGGTTGGGGGAGGCTCCTGGGGGTGCTAACTGCCCTAAGCTGGGTGACGGGGGCGGTGGGGGTGGGGCATGGAGGAGGTATCAGAGGTGGGATCAGAGTGCTAGCTGTAATCCCACAGATGCCCACTGAGTACCAGGGAGATGTGTAATCCCCAGTCCTCACAGCAGCCCTGGTTACTGCCACTCTCACTTTTCAGAGGTGAAGTTCCCCAGTGGAGGTGTGTGACCTGCCCCAGTCACGTCACTTCAGCAAGGCTGGGACTTAAGTCTACCCAGCTCCCTGCTCTTTCCCCAGCGGATGGCTGCTTTTGTGTTTCTGGACCCCTCTTCTGGAATGTCCTTCCTTTCCATGGGACAAGCAACACTGTGACTTTCCTTAGAAGGTGGGCTTTTCAGTGATCCTCAGGCTTCCATTGAAAATGCAAAAATGCCTCCAGATTATCTTAGCACCCTCCCCCCTTTTTTTAGAGGTTGGTTTTGGGCAGCATTGTTTGCCCCAAGAGCTCAAAGACTTGCACTCCTGCTTTCTCCCCACACTGCCCCTGGGAAGTGGGACAATTCGGAGGCTGTCTGCCCCTCTGTGCGAAGCACACCGAGAAAGCGGGGTTCTTTCACACCACAGATGGGATGAGATATGGGGCTCACACTACCTCAGAGTGGGCTATGAGGAAGCCAGAGGAAACCCACATGCTCAGCAAGCGCCACCACTGCTGTAGCCGAACTATGTCACTAAAAGCAAGGATTCAGCTCATGTGTAGAGGTCTTGCCCCCAGGCACGCACTCAGCCAGCCTGAAGCCATGGGACCGGTTCAGCTGGGGCCACTTCCTGTCACCTGCATTGCACTACACAGAGTAATTCCAGGGTTCCTAAAGGTTCAGTGTGTAACCAAGGGAGGATGAGTAAGAAAGGGAAGCCAGGGAGCAAACTAGAGTCTACGCAGAGGCTGAAGTCCAGAGCTGGGTGTCAGACAGCCACAGGGGGCCCGTGGGAGACGGGGTCGGAGCACGGGCACCACAGGAGGTTCTGTGACGGGAAGGCTGCAGCTCCTCGCCACCCACGTGTGAGCAACGTGAGCAGCAGATGGGGCGAGTACCAGAATAATGAATGCACTCCACTCATCGCTGCTACATTGGGGGCCCTGGAGAGAAGGCTTTTTGCCTGCTTATAAATACAAACAAACAGAAAATCAAGCTTTGGTTCTTTCTTCTCTTCCCCTACATGTCCTGATTTATTAATATCAAACTGATGGTGGGTTCACTGAGGTGGTTATAAAAATGCCTAGTCAGGCCATGGTCTTGATATAGAAAGGGATCCCTAAACTGTGGGTAGTGAGTTGAATGGTGACCCTCCCCAAAAGATATGTCCACGCCTGGACCCAGAACATGTGAATGTGACCTGATTTGGAAAAGGGTCACTGCAGATGTAATTAAGGATCCTGAGATGAGATTACCCTGGATTTTCCTGATAGGCCCTATATCCAATGAGCGGTGTCCTTGTAAGGAGGAGGCCATGTGACCACCCATGCAGAGACTGGAGCGAGGAAGCCACATGCAGGAAGGCCTGAGTCCCCAGGAGCTGGAAGGAACAAGGAGAGGGCCGCCCCCAGTAGGGAGTGCTTGCAGGCCTGGCGGCACCTGGAGTTTGAACTCTGGCCTCCAGAAGTGTGAGGGAATACATTTCTGCTGTTCTGAGTCATCTAGTTTGTGGTCATTTGTTATGACGGCCCTCGGGGACCAATACAGTGTGTTAGTACTTTTGAGACAAGAGAGGAAAGTGGACAGACATTTGCAGAGCATCTTTTCTGTGTCCAGCACTGTGCAAACAGCTCTTGTGCGAAGCGGTGGGTTCTATGGCACAGGCCCCTCAGCCTCCCTAGGAGGCTGGTATGAGTTTGTCTCTTTTACAGGGAAAAACTGAGGCCCCAAGAGCTGTGTGAGTTGCCCACAGTCTCAGACTAATGAGGGGCACAGACAGGACTATGGCTGAGGTCTCCTGATTCCACTCTAGTGTTCTTGTTTTTCCCCTGCTGCATGTCCCCTCCCTGCCAGTGCTGGCAGAGAACAGAGGGTGAAATGAGAAATAAATCCACTTTGATGGTTCCAGTATTGCAGAAGGATAGTAGGGATAAACAAACGAAGGCAGACTATGTTTCTGACACATCTGGGGATTTCAGTTACCACCATGGTAACACAGATAACTAAGGCACTGTCTAAACCATTTGTGTTAGATGTGCAGCAATACTAAAAATCCACTTCCTACAACTAATCTTACTCTTAATTTACTTTCCTGTAGCCAAATTGAGCAGGGTCCCTGGGAGAGAGGGGACATGAAACCACATTCCATCCCATCTTATTCATAAGAATTCTCTAGTATATGGTTGAATTGTGGTGAGTGACTTGAAATTCTATCTCAGTCCCCCATGGTGTAGATCTAACCACATTCCCAGAATTGTGTTTTTATAGTATGCAGCCAGAAACAAAGGGAAAGGAGGCAGAAAAACAGAAAGGACAGAAGGAAGGTGGGGGGAAATGCAGATGAAGAGAAAAAAAGGAAGAAAAATCCAAGAAAAAAATAAAGGGAGCAGGGCCTCAGATGTCAGCCTCCTAGTCGCACCAAGGGCCCACCCTCCCCCCACTCCTTCCCACCCTCTGAAGGACCCTCCTCCCTCCTTCTTCCTGAGAGTCAAAGAGTTCTCTGTCAGTCAAGATGGGAAAACTTCCAAGTCTTCTGTGACATAATATTCCTAAAATTAGGACTAACAGGACCTTTTTTAGCCAGTGACAAACAACAAAACAAAAGAATAAATCATGGTGAGAGACAAAACAAACCATCGACAGTAAGATGCCAGCATGGTGCCCCTTCCCCACCCCCCACACACATGTGTGAAGATAGGAGCAGGAAACCTGAGGCACTTCTAAAATGCACCCCAGATGCTGATGTCCTCATTTACAAAGAAGTCAACCAGTCAGTAAGAAAAAGACAAACAACCCAATGCAAATGGGGACGCAGGGCATGCACAGGTAGTTTATAGTTGTTATGGATTGAATGTTTGTGTCCCCCTCAAAATTCCTATATTTGAAGCCCTAATCCCTAATAAGACGGTACTTGGAGATGGGACCTTTGGGAGATAATTAGGTTTAGATACCGTCACATGGGTGGGACCCTCAAGATGGGATTAGCGTCCTTGGAAGAAGAAGAAGGAAGGATAGAGCTCTCTGTCTTTCTGCCACATGAAGACCTAGAAGAAACCAGCCATCTGCAAGCCAGGAACAGAGTCCTCACCAGGGAAACAAACCTCCCAGCGCCTTGATCTTGAACCTCCAGAACTGTGAAGATAAACCACCGAGTCTATGATATTTAGTTATAGCAGTCCAAGCTGACTAATATAACAGGAAAATATAAGAAAACAGTTTAACATCACATATCATCAAATAAATGCAAAATAAAACAACGGAATTCCATTTTATACCCATTAGATCAGCAAAGATCACAAAGTTTACAACACTGCTCTGGCAAGAACACTCACTGCTAACGGGAGCCTGCATTAGGGCAGCTTCTTTGGAGGGAGCTTTGCAATATCTATCAAAATTTTAAATGTACACAGGTCTATCTCCAGTAGTTCACCCTGGAGAAATTCTCAAAACTACTGCATAAACTGTGTAAGTTGTGTTTATAGACTTTTATTGCAACCTTTTTTGTAAGAACAAAACTCCAAAAATCTGGAAACAAAATAGGAGTCTGCTTCAGTGAAATCTGATCTGTCCAAACAATGGGACACAATCTGTGTACAGAGTAAGGTGGGCGTACCTGTCAGAGTGGACAGCTGTTTATAGTATACTAATTAGTGACAGGAAAACAAGAAGTAGAACAAGAAGTAAACTGAGAATAAACCTATCTGCAGATATTAAGCATTAGGCTGAAACGCAAACAATTACTAAAATTTGACCATTCCTGATCTACGAAAATGCAATTTCATGATTCATTGCTTCAAATGATTCAACATGATTCAGCCTAACATGAGTAGCTTCCAGCAATGAAAACAGCTCAATTAGAAAATCTTTCGCCACTAAACTGGGCAGCATGAATGAAAAAACAAAATGTAGTGCAACCTACCCACCTACCTACCACCACCTTCACATAACTGGCTGGTTGCCCGTGGGAGGCAGAGTCAGTAAAATGCATCATCGGTCCTGAGCACACACGACTTCTCCTTTGGGGATGCCCAGCAATATTCGGACTGATTTTTGGGGTGGTTAAGATTCCATAGTGTTCACACATGAACAGACAGTCACTAAAATCTGAGTGATTATTTTTAAAGGGCATCATATGCAGACTGCTGGATCCTAAAAATTTTAGGGTAAAATTACTTAAATGATTAAAAGAATAAAGTAAACAAAAGAGAGCTTGCGTTACAGAAGGCGATGCACTGCTCTAAGGAGTGGAGTGGGTGATGAGGTGCATGCCGGACGGCTTCAGCCTTCCCTGGCAGAGGGGAGAACTGCCGCAGAGAGAAGGGGAGGGACACACTGGAGGGTTACAAAAGGAAGAGCTGATTAGAACTAGCAGAAATATCCTTTAT
The DNA here is from genome assembly GCA_004027475.1 of Anoura caudifer. Taxonomy (NCBI): domain Eukaryota; kingdom Metazoa; phylum Chordata; class Mammalia; order Chiroptera; family Phyllostomidae; genus Anoura; species Anoura caudifer. Next base: position 125,372 of record PVKU01001612.1, read on the forward strand.
CTGCCTGAACTGCTTAACCACAAGCCTGACATCTGGTACAAGATTCACTTCAAGGCTTCTTCTTTCCATTTTGCAGATGTGCTCATTGAGGTGTAGAGTGCCCTAGAGGATAAAGCACGGGCTTTGAAAACACACAGAAGAGACAAAATCATGCACATCCAATGTGCTGTTGGGTAAATGAAATGAGTTAATGAAGTAAAGCATCACACACACTGCCAGGCACGCAGCAGGAACCTGGCAGACCTCCATTTCACCCCTTCCTCGGGAGAACTTACACCACCAATCAAAAGTTTTAAATGTGTAAGCAGCGGGTCCAGCCCTCAAACCAAAATAGTGCCCTCTCCATTCCACTGGAGGTTTTAAATGACAGGGGTAGCGTGGGTATAGGGGTAAGGGAACAGAATAAAAAGAGAAGCTTTTTAATGGGATTAGAGTACACCTACCATATCATGCCCCTTTCCCCAGAGATTATGATAGGGCCTGCCTGGAGTGAGGCTAGGGTAGGGTTAAGGGGCACAGGTATATTTTGAATAAAATCCCCCAAACCCTCTATTATCCCCTTCCTTATATTAAAACAACTGCTTCATATTATGGCGCCTCTCTAAATGGTACTATGGGGCGTAAGCCAGGGAGCAGGAGAAAGGAAGGCAAGCAGAGATGTAATGTAAGAGAATCAGGGTAGTCACATCCCCATTTAACGCAGCTTGAGCCATGCAAAAGAAGAGGCTGTGCTTGAACTAGAGGGGGAAGTGAAATCCCCAAAGATTTGGAGTTGGATGCTGTAACTAACACCACTTTGGAAAAGTTGTATAGAAATTAATTTTAGTCAGGGATGTTTGTGTAAATGTACATCGACAGGAAGGTGAGTGTGTAAGATGGCCTGGCAACAATTCTCTTTTCCCTGGGCCTTCAGGAATCACCCCTCCTCACTGGATAAAGTGTGGTGGGAATATATTCAGGGGCCCTGCCAGCTAAAGCCAAGCAGGCAACGTGGGCAAACTGGACACTCCCGCTCTGTAATGTGAATCTCCAGCAAAGTGACCAAGAGACTAGGAGTGGAGGTGGGTCCTTCACACTAGCAGTAGCTCCCTGACCCAGCTGTTTGTGCTTTGAAACCAACCCTCTTGCTCCGGTGTTGCCTCGATGCCCACCTGTCTCCTCAGCTTGTTCCACTAAATTCTCTATCGCTCATGTTAGTTTCTGTCGCTTGCAGTAAAGAACCCTAAATCATATCTAAATGATTGCAAATATCGTAATATATAAATGCAGTAACCAAGACAACGTGAAACAAGCCAGGTCCATTTTGGCACAGGACTTGGAGGAGACAAGACAGTGCCGTCTCGACTTGCCAGAAGCCTCGGGATTCAGGGAGTCCAGGGCCGGAGGATTCGAATGCAGACAGTAATTGACCAAAGCCAGAACAACCAGAGGACCAAGGTCTCCATGAGACACGATGGCCTGAGTGAATGAGAGGTTCACAGGGACAGACAGCAAGTGATCTTAGAGAAGAATAGGAGCAACCAGCAGAGTGGTTGTAGCTGTTTTATTTCATCATAATTTTTAAGGGAGATAAATATATTTGACCATAATAGAAGGATGATCAAATAAATTAGGGCTTAATAACTCAATGAAATATCTTAATCGCAAACAATACAGAGCGATATCAAAACAGTCTTGTAATGCAATGTTAAGTGGAAATGCCAAATACAAACTTGTAAGTGTATCATGACTCTAATAACATAAGGATTCTGTGGGCGCGTGAGCAAAGCCTGGAAGGAGACGTGGAAAAATGAAAACACACGGTCTCTTCCTGCAGCAGACGCAGGGTAGGTTTCCTTGTAATTTAAAAAAGTTCAGTCATGGTTACAGTATTACTCGCTCAATAAATAAAAATAAATAGACTAAATGGAGAAAGATTCGTAACAGATTGCAGAGGGTGCGAGGCAGGGAGCAAGCCGACTTGGTGGTAGTCCTTGTCACAGAAAGCCCGGGAATTTCTCATTGTCACCAGTAAAGCCATAACTAGGAACAGCTCTAAATGTTTTCTATGTATTTGGTTTCGGTCTTAATGTAAAATCATGTAAGATTTCACTGCTTTCTAATTTTCTTTCTACAAAATTAAACCCACCATCTGTTCTTCATAGAAAACGAGTCACATGCAACATCTGAAATTCAAGTCTCATTCTAGGAGAGACTGGAAAAAGTAGGATTGGTTTTACCCACATAACAACCAAGTCAACACCCTAAAGCAAACATTATGAAAATACACCTTGGAGTTTGAGCCCAGAGAACTAAGTGTTGGACAGCTGAGAGCAAATGAAAGCAGGAGTGTGCTGCTGGCAGCTCAGCTAGGACATCTGTTACCTGGGACCCTGAGCAAAAGCGTGGGAAGTGGTACACCTTCATAAAGAAACTCCAACCTCAAACCAAATCTAAATCAAGGACCGCTGTGATGATTTTCTCCAAGACACAAATACTACCTTACATCTCAAGCAACTCTCTTGATTTTGACCCAACACACTGCAAAGGTCCCAAATCTTCTATCTCAGCAATGCCAGCAGATGCAAAATGAATGTAAGAACCTCACAGATAAGGGAGACTGGAGCAAAACACTCTCAGCCTTGACCGTTGCAACAGAGTCCCCCACGTAGTAATGTATGCATAAATGAGTTCTACAAATGCATTTCAGGAACAGCTGAAAGGCTGCATTTGCACAAAACCATAACAAAGGAGGAGAGAGTGGAGGCCAAGGGGAAGATAGATAAATGTGAAAATAAAGCTGTAGCTAAAGCAGGAGCCATGTAGAAGAAAAAAATCACTGACTTGCAGCCATCTAAAAGCTCAGCAGGTGGGAATTTGGTTGCCCCGCAAATTCCAGTTCTTTGTGCAGGGCCTTAAGGCTGTTTCTCAATTCCTGCATCCTCCCAGTTGGTGAATCCTTATAGCAAATGACTTCAGATATGTCCAACTGTACCCTATTCATCCATGTGCATGGTACTGAGTGTAAACTCTGAGCCAAACACTGGAGAAAATGACAATGTACCGCCTGTCCTTCTAGTCCTAGTCCTGTTGTTTCTCCATGTGTGACCCCCGGAGTACCTGCAACACCATCAACCCCACATCCACCTCAGACGTGCAGATTCCTGGCTCCTACATCACACCTAGTGAATAAGAACCTCTGGGGTAGGGCCCAGGAATAAGCATTTCAAACAAGCTTCCCCAGTGATTTAAATGCATCCTGTGGTTTGAGAATCACCAGCCACTGGATACCTCTAGGTGAGGCTCACAGAGGACAGCACTCAACTGATCTTTCCCTCCAGGCTTTGGAGCTCCACCATACACCGCCACTGCCTTAGCCCCAAAATGCTCAAGCCACAGTATTTCTTACCCTCAGCTTCCCTGCTTTTTGACCTACCCCTTTTACTTCTGCCATTCAAGTTGAGGTCAAATTGGAGTTTGTCATACGAGAAAGGAAAACAGGCATGGAATGATACCTGGCTCACATGGGATCCAAGCTAAGCAGACTCCATTTGGAATGTACTTTTATAGCAGCAACAGGAACTGCGGAAAGATGAAAGAAGAAGGAAGGGAAGACTCATGGGAAACCCTGGAATGGGCCCTGTTTTCTGGTCCCAAGACTGCTGTTACTCACTCTGTGATCTGGGGCAAGTTGGTCTGTAGCTCTGGGCTTCGGTTTCCATATCAGTAACATGAGCCGGTTGAGCTTGATGAGGGCCAGGGTCCCTTCCACTGCTAACAGGCTCTGATTTTTCCTGGAAAAGCGCTTACATTCCTTGCCCCATACCGATTCTCTTCTAGAACCACAACAGAGAGAGGCAATCCCACAGGTTGTGCCCAGGGTTGCCCACTGCCAGCAGAGCAGGCTTTAAGCACAGAAGATCTTCCCGAAATGCCGAAATGTGTGGCCACGATATTTAGAGGCAGGACCCAGCCAAAATGATGGAATGAGGTAAATATTTGGATGGGATTTGCATAATCGGAAACACTCCCACTTCTGAAATTGACCTGACTCTTTCATCACCAGCCACATGGAAACCGTCCTTGGTTATAACTAGAAAAATAACACAGAGCATGTGCCTGGGTACCAAGCCTGTCTGTGTTGCTGCATAGTTACTCAGGAAACAGAAGCAGATGTCTCTGTGCGCAAGGCCTGGGTGTGTCCTTTTGTGCAGTGGCTAGCCCATTTGGCCTTGTGCTCTCAATAGCAATTGCCTATCTGCAACCCAAGCCAACAAGGACAGTCAAAGTAATATGAGCAATTCACATAATAGAGATTGCCGGCTTCTGGACCCAGAAGTTAACTTGAGGAACAGCAACCTTCCAACAGAGGATCCTGCCTGGTGACCTGCCCATCCACATCTAGCAGTCCTCAGGAAGCAGCCGGAACCAGTAGGCCCCTGAAAAACAGGCAGTTCAAAAGCCTGTCCCTGGAACATGTTCACATCCAGTGCAGAGCACAGCACACAGTAGGTAGTCCATGAATAGTTTGCTGAACGAATGAGGCTGCACATGGCTTGAGATGAGATGCTACCCAGATTCCCTGCCTCAGTCTTTTTGTTGCCCAATCAGACCTCCCCATGCTATTTTCTTGAAATCTAGCTCTACTGTTACTCTCTTGCTTACCAACGCCTCTTGAGTTCTCACTCTCCAAACAGATAAGATGCAAGCATTCTTTGCCATGGCTTTCTACGCCTTTCATAATATGGCCTCACCCTCCCTCTCCAGCTCCAACTCTACTCCTCTCCCACCACCCCCAAGACTCATGGCCTGTTCTACTCTCCTGTCTCCACAATGCTGCTCTCTCAGCTCCAATGCTCTCTGCCTTCTCCCCTTCTTCTCTGCCTGGGAACTTCTACTCAGCACCGAAGACCTTTCCCATCCAGGCCAAGTGGCCTCTCTCCCCAGATGCAGAGCCACTGCACACATCCCTCTCCACAGCACCCTACCAGCGGGCACCAGAGTTACCGGTGTCCAAGCCAGCTCCCCAGCAACATGTGAGCCCTCCAGGCAGGGATTATGTCTGACTTTCTGCTCCATCTATTCTCACTAACAGTGCCTCACACAGAGTCTGTCACCTGGCAGGCCCTCAGAAATGTTTGAAGGATGGATGAATGGCCACAGGGATGAGTGAATGACAAACGTATCAACTGCTTGTTTCTCTGGCCATTCGGTTCCTGAAATGTCAAGCAAGCACCTCCTCTCTCTGTGGAAGCACATGTCATGGCTATTCAGCTGCTGGACTGGTACTCTTTGCTGCCTTGACTGTTTTCCTTGCCCAAGTGCCTAAAGGACAAGAGAGTGACAATCCAGATGACAGTTCTCCTGTCTCTTCAAAGTTAAGTACTTGGCATTTCATGTCCTGTCTCCTGCTTGCTGAAACTTTCTCCTTGCTTCCAGGATGCCATACTGTCCTGGTTTCCTCCTAAACTTGTAGCTGTCTTCTCCTCTTCTTCCTGTTTAGTTCTTCTATCTGACAGCTGCTCTTTTGTATGCTCCTCAAATGCTAGGACTCCATTCTGGGCCTTCCAATCTCACCCAAACCTTTTTGTAGGGCAATACTGTAGCATCAGCAATGATCTTTGTGTTGGTGTCTCCCTGATTCACAGGTAGCCCCAACTCTCTTCCAAGCACCAGATTTACATTCCTAACAGCCAACTAGACATATCCACCAAAATGATGTGTGGGCTTTTCATACTCCATGTATCACCTAACCAAGACCTGCATATCTGCTCCATCTTCTGAACTCTCCTTTTCCTGGTTCATCCAGAAGTGGTTCCAAACCCCACCCCCCAACTGGACACAAAATTAAGCCAATTTTATCTAAGAAATAGCTCTGTACTCTGTCCCTTTTTTTCCCATCCTCATAGCCCATGGTTGGGTCAAGGCCTCATTCCCATTTGCTTTTACCTGGTCTCTATCCACCCAACTCCCCCTTTCCCCACTTCCGGAATTACATTCTCAAAAATCCGAGCACTGTGTTTATTGATTTCCCTGAGCTCCCCTGTGCCTCTGGGGCTAAATCTAGTCCCTCAGCCTCGATCACTAGGCCCTTCACTTTGTGGCCTCTATCAGGCCCTACAGCTTTACCTATCAGCACTTCCCTGAGCTTGACTTGTCACTCCCCCACACCGAGCCTTATGCCGCTCTGTGCCTCGGACAAAAGTTCTCCCTCACCCCCAGCTTACCTCACCTGGTAAATTCAAGATCCACCACGTAGCCAGCCCCAGCCCCCCAGCAAGGACAGCATTTGGAGCACACTTCACTATATTCCACTCTAATTTCTGTTCTTACTTGTCCCATACCCCAAGTTGTGAAACCACTAGGTGTAAATCTCTTATGCTAATTTAAAAATGGAGTCAGTACAAAACTGAAAACAAAAAATTCAAATGAACAATATTAACTTCACGTGATGGATGGTTAATGGGACGAAATAGACAAGCTGGGTGTGACTACCAGAGGTATGTAAGCCTTTAGAGTTTCACTTACTGGCTACATTCTTCTGAATTTGAACACAATGGACCATCATTTGAGTCATTATTTTTTCTCTTTAAAAAATGAACTTGTTTTAAACCACCAATTCATTATATTGGAGGACCAGTCTATAAGGCTGAAAAGTTTTAAATTCTGCTTAATGAAAAAACTCACTACTATTTACCCATCCTGTACTTACTGCTAATGAGCTAGAGTGAGTGGCCCACAGAAGACGGAGCCAGCAGTTCAGCAGACGTGGGCGCGGTCTGACTCTGCAGGACTCCAGGGCCCCGGGGGCCTGGCTCCCTGCGCCAGCTCCAGTCTCCACCCTTTCACGGATTCAAACATTTAAAAATCTTTTCTCTCTAAAACAGAGGTATTCAGTTAATAAACTATCTCAGATTATCTAGAATAGACTTATGTTAATATTTTAGGTTATCAAAATGAAAATTCTAAACTAAAAAAATCTAATTTAACTTGCAGACTCCCAAGAATATACTCAAGATTCTGAGACCTATAGGTCCTCAGCTTACAAAGCATGTTTTAAAAAAAAAATTACAGATGATGCTCAGAGCCAGAATATGTCCCCAAGCTGGGCCGATTCCAAAGCTCAGACTCATCCTTCTAACACCGTGGTGCTTAATTCTCAAGCATACTGGATACCAAAGGCCTTCACAGACCATAAAGTCCTATACAATTGTCAGTGTAGTTTTGGTTATTATTACTGATATGTGTAAAATAAAATACTTAAGAAGAGGAGCTGGAATTTTTTTAGGAAATACTCTTGTCTTTCACAATACAATGCCTCTTTAGGGATATAATAATTATATCAGTTCTTCCCATATAGGTAAAAGGTTACCACTCAAGCCTGACATTATTTGACTGAAGAGGTGAAGATATTACAGGGTAGGCAAAAGTAGGTTTATGATTGTGAGTACATGAAACACAGAGTTTATTCTTGTATTATTTATTTATTATTGTAGTATCTGTTATTATTAACATACTTTTGCCCACCCCTGTATTTACATGCTCTGTGGGAGCAGGTCATGGAAGTAGGTAAGTACAAAACCTAAGCCCTGGCCAGGTAGCTCAGTTGGTTAGAGCATTGCCCGTATACGCCAAGGCTGTGGGCTGGATCCCCGGTCAGGACGCGTACAAGACGCAACCAAAGGATGCATCAATGAGTGCAACAAAAAATCAGTGTCTCTCTCTCTCTGTCTCCCCTCCCTTTCCCTCTCTCCCTCTCTTACTCTCGCTTTCTTTCTAAAAATCAATTAATAAATAAAAAAGTGAATGAAAAAAGAACACCTAGGTACCTCTGACAAAGGAAAAAGTGCTGAGGAGCCCCGGCACCGACAGGCTCAGGAAAGGCCTCTGCTTACTCAGGAGCGCCCTTGGGCAGCTGCCCTTGGATGAGGCGCCTATTAACCAGGGCTGCAAACACGTTTTTCATTTCCCAAGTCCACTTATGCTCCCTGGTTACCATTCCGAGACCCTTCCAATCATGCCTGACAACTTACAAATCTCTCTCCCCATGTTTAAATAGTATTTCTTCAGTTCTTAAAGGAAGAGAGGAAATTAATGTGCACAGGCCCCTACCATGTGCCAGGCACGTTACTAACATACTTGATTCAATCTTCAAAGTTGGCTCTTTCTTACCAATCAGATCCTCAGTTAAATGTCACCTCCTCAAAGAGTCCCACCTGACCACACCATCTAAAGTAGAAGGTGCACGTGTGTGTATGCGTGTGCACGCACGTGCGTGCACACACACGGTCACTACCACTTTGCCCTGCCTGTTCATTTTCCTCATAGCGGTTACTACCATCTGAAATGTGTATAGTCTGTTCCTCCCATTTGGAATAGAAATGCCTCATTATGTGAGAGCATCCTGTGCTTCTTATCATCTCTAGTGCCCGGCACATAATAGGTGCTTTATGGCTGTTGAATGAACAAATCCTACCAGATAGGAAATATCTTGTGGCTATAACTGAGAAGCTGATATAATCTGCCAAAAGTTAGGCTGCTAGGAAATGGTACAGTCACAACTCAAACTCATCTCTCCCTGCTCCAGGAGCCAAGATGCCCGCCACCCAGGCTTCTCTTACTGAGGCTATTGGAAGCACATCAAGGCATACTGGACATCCAAGAAAAAATATGTGGCACCTTTCCAAACTAGCAACTTCCTCAAGGGTTAAAAAAAAGTGTGTGTGTATGTGAATTTTGTCCTAATGTTAAATACGTTAAAATACTGTTTTAAAAGTAAAACAATAGGTTATGTTGTGGGTCAGAATGTCACGTTTCCGTGAAAGTTTAAAAAGAAAAAGAGCAGACCGCCATGAAACACTGAGCCTTCAGCAGGCCACTCTGGGCCACCCCAGAGGCTGGATGTGCGCTCCAGTGTGAGCTCGTGTGTGCCTGTGTCCATAGTTCGCACTCTTCTTCTGGTAGGACATTTGGGGGAAGACATTTGTGAAGTCCCCAACTGTACTAACCACCACCCAGAAGTGCCGAGGTTGAAATGATTTAGCAGAGAGCAAATTATATAAGGATGACCACCCTCCACAATGAACTTTAAAGCCACAAGGGATGTCTTCACAGAGGGAAAAGCCGATGGACCTCAGCTAAAGGGGTCTGCGTAAGAGGCACATGCATGTGAAAAATCAAGTCTGTTTCTAAGGGTTGCAAAGCCTCCTTCCCAGAGCCGTTGAGAACAGAACCGATGTGTCATTCCAGGGTGGCACAGGTGTGGTCTCGCCTGAAAGAGGAAATCTCTGGAAATGATTTCCATCTCAAGGTCTCCAGGGTCCAGACCACCAGCAGCAGCCAAACTGGGAGCTCCCCACACTGTTTCTGGAATGATAAAAAAAGGGCCCCTCTTAACAGTCTCTGGCTTAATCTGAAACTTCTGCCCCAGACATTCACAGGAAAGATGGCCTGGACCAGAGTCCTGCTCAGTCAGGGAACCGAACTCTCCGGCAGTGCCCTTCTCATGGAGGTGAGCCCCTGCCTGTCAGGTGAACAGGAACACCTACCTGTCCATGTGAACACGGATCACGTGTATGGCAGAGAAGGAGCCCCTTTCTGCAGCACTCCTAGGCTTCCCCAAACATTTAAAGTCTCCCTGGCTCTGAACCAAGAATCCCTCTCAGAGCCAACAGCTTACAGCCCATTAAAAACCCTGTGCAAATGCAAACACTCTTTCCATTAGACAAGGAAGAAACAAGAACCATGTCTTGGGACCAAGCTAGCAGTTGTTGAAACTAGACTAGGGGCTAAAGTCCCTGAAGAGGAAATATCACTGTATTAAAAACCACAACTATTTCCAGTGCTCACAGTCAATTACATGGGAGTCCAGAGGTGCCGCTGGAAGCGCAGGGAGGGAAAGCAGACTCTGCCACATTCGGGCTGGACTGCTTTGGGGAAACTAGAGGCACCTTCGGATTTTCAGCTGCCTGAGGTCTGAGACCTGGTGTGTTTAACAGTGGGAAGACAACATTAGGACATGCATAAAGTCATTTAATCCACACCCCAAGCCTGTGAGATCAGCATCATCCTCATTTTATCCATAGGAGAGTCACTAATCAGTTAGAATCCAGATGCTGACTGGACCACGTTTATTGGCAAGCAGAGGTACCATTTTGAAAGCCTCCATCCTTCTCACTCTTGCTTCTTCTCCATGGAGCCCTCCGTCTCTTTCTTTACAACCACTTGAGAGTGTTGGCCACTGCTCTGGGATTAAAGAAGACAGAGCCTCCATTTAAACCTCAAGTCCAAGCTATATAATACACTTGAGCTTCGTCGGAACTCTGCATTGGGAGTCATTAGGCACTGAGCCAGATAAAGTGTTTTCTGGCACTTTATTCACAACACAAATCTTTATACTATGAATTGGATATAACGGAAATGATTTAAAATGAGCACAACCTCCATCACCTGGATATTAGCCATATGAGAGTCCCACGGGAAGGCAGCGTGGGGTGTGGGAGAAGCCCCCACGCCCACAGCACGGCACACGCACCAGTGTGGCCGGCCGGTCTTCTGCTGCTGGTGGCTGAGAACGGAGCTGCCATGCGTTTGATTTTGTGTTCCCCACCCCAACAGCTCATTTAAATTTTCTGCTTTATGGATTATAACAATGGATTATGATGACAATGGCCTATTAATGTTACCAAAACATACCGTGTGCATTAAAACACTTTATTGATTAAACTCTTAAAGGAAAAATTGTTTTGTTATTGCAGGTATAAAACTCTTGATCATGACCTTTTCCTTTCTGCAAACAATGGCTTTCATCACTTGATGTTTTAGCACAGAACTCTCGGGACTGGAACTAGGCATTATACCTAGACTCACCACACTTTGTTTCCCATCTGTTACTGTCTCAGGGTCTCTCTCCCTTGGGACTCCCATTGGCAGGATTCAAGCATTCAGGGTCTCTGGCCACGCTATTCAACAACATGACAAGCTCACAGGAAACAGTGCTGACATCATACATGACGTGCTCTAAGTCATACAGCCTGTGAGAGGCGGAGCTGGACATCTGTCTAGGATTTCTCATGCTCTCTCCACCACCCCTGCTGCCCCCCAACCCCCTCACCCCGACTCCTCCAGTCAACTCAGAGTTCAAGGTCAGAGAGGCTACAGACCAACATGTCTGGGACAACAGGGACTCAGCAAGCAACAGACCGATGTGAGGAGTGATGGGATTTCTGGCTGAATGAACAGCTCAGGAATGAAAGAGAAGCATGCTGGGCCCAGAAATGGGGGAGGAGCGCTGGGAAATGCCCTCAAGCACCCCTAGCAGGAGTTGCCTCTGAAACTCCCTATTGAAGAGGAAGGTTCCAGAGGTTTCTGAAATACCTCCTGTTGCTACTGCTGCTGCTTCTAGAATGGTTCTCAACCGGGGGCAGTTCTGCCCACCAGGGGACATTTGATAATGCCAGAAGACATTTTTGCTTGTCACAGCTGAGGGGATGGGAGATGCTACTGGTATCTAGCAGGTAGGGAGCCAGGGATACTGCTAACAGGCTGCAGTGCATGAGACAGTGTCCCTGCCCCTTTCCCCACACACATAGTTATCTGGCCCCAAATGTCAACAGTGCTGAGGGTGAAAAACTCTGCTCTAGAGTGAGCAAGGGATATTCTTGACGCCTCTTGGCCTTTTTCTCTGCAGAGCCCCACTCCTGGCATGTGCAGAGTAAAGGAATCCAGTCTCCAGTCCCTGGAGGAAGAAATGGGGAATAAAATTAGAGGGAGCAAAGGTCCAAAAAAATGGTCCAAGGGGCTGGGAATGTGGGAGTGCACATGTGGGGATCCCAAATTGTAAATTGTCACGACACCCATGCAAAGAGCCCCAGTAGGCCAGTTTGGTTCTTGGTATACTGCTGGTGGATGTGATATGGGCTGTTTTTAAATAAGGTTTAAAAAATCAAATGACACATCAGGGGATTTCCAGCTGATACCACTGAGGCTGAATTGGGAAGATACCCAGACTGGAATTGGTCAATTGGGATGAAAAGGAATGTTGTTCGGATTCATTAAGTGGTTGAGGTAGGGCCCTTGCAATCCTTGGTGGGTATGTAAAATTTTACCAAAGGCACCTGGGTCATTCATATCAGTGCCTGGTGGCGTGCCCCCACATGCATGGCTGAAAGAATCATGCTATTTGACTCATCTTAGTTGCTCTTGGGTGTCAGGGACAGCTAGCCGGGGAGAGAAAGTATACCGTGTGAGGTTAACAAGCTTCTTGTCCTGAATTCGAGCATCCTTCTTAGCTGCACTGCCCTCCAGGCCCAAGGCCACACTTGTGACCTGGAGACACAGTGATTTGTATTTTTCCAACCATGTGAGCAAAGTGAGACAACTGTCTAGCTGCAGGGAGGAGAGAGTGAAAGGAGTGATGGGTGGGCCCAAATGCCCTCCCTGCCTAACATGCAAAAATCTGGGTGTCCAGCTCTGGCCATGTGGCCCAGTAGGTTGTTGCATCATCCGGTGCACCATAAGGTTTCAGGTTCAAACCCCAGCCAGGGCCCATACCTAGGTTACAGGTTTGATACCTGGTTGGGGTGCATATAGGAAGCAACCGATCAATGTTTCTTTCTCACATCATTGTTTCTTTCACTCTCTCTGTAAAAATCAATAAACATATCCTCAGGTGAGGATTTTTTTAAAAAGGAATCTCGGTGTCCTAGATAGAAGCCAGGGAAGACTATCTCAGAGAAGTGGGGCAGAGCCACCCACTGGGAGGAGCCAGGTGAAAGAGGAGCATTTGGGCAGCACAGCCTTCCTGTGCCAGCCTCGGGCCACATGTTATTGGCCTTTCCTGTCCCTGCTTTGATTTCTTTTCCCCATCACATCCTCCAGCTTCCAAGTCACACATGGTTTCCTACAGAAGCCCTTATCTTTGTGGCACCGACCCCCATCTCTGTACCACTCTTCCAAGAGTGCCAAGCACATGTACGGCCATATCCCCAACCACCTCCCCACCCCCACTGCCCAGTGAAGCTACACAGGGAACAGACAGGCAGCAGGTGTGCAGCAAGAGACGCCCCCCCAGCAACAAAAATACACAGAGTCCTGCAGCCCTTGGCTCCCCAGAGGACAAGGGGCCAATCCACACAGCCCATGGTGCATCTCTGTGCTGTCTTATCCTTCAGAGCTGCCTGGGGACCCTTCCATCTGCCACGGAGCACACTGTATGCTTTCCCGTGGTGTGGCCGGTGAGAACACCAGCAACTAGCAGAAGGGGGCTCTGGTCTCTGTCTGAGCTTGGGGAAGAAAAATGAAAGAGAGCTCTGTTGGAACATCTGGGCCAAAAATCACATTAAAGGATGGGAATTCTAGGAATAGGAGCTTCTTTTCAGTACTAAAAAAACACACGGGCAGCAGAAGTCAGGCATGATAGACTGCACCCCTGACAAAGGATGCCACCCCTGAGGACAGGCAGGTTTCCCAGGGCCTGGCAGGAAGACACCCCCCCCCTACCCTGAAACTGCCCTTCATTCTCTTGCTTGTCTTTCTGAGTTCTAAGCATAACTAAGTGAGCACCACTAAGTCCCAAGTCTGTGTTCATGTTGTTCATGCACAACTTCTGATTCCTGAAACAACGTAGAGAACACAGCCTGCCTGGAGTGGGCATGAGTATGCCCATTCTACGGACGAGGAAACAGAAGCTCGGAGAATAACGATCTTGGGCTAAGAGGACAAAACACATTTGAACTCAGGTCTGTATCTGTGAGGTTTCCTGAGTCTTTCAAGAGCAGAGAATGTCTTTCTCTATCCCCTGCACCAAGTGCAAGGCCAGACAAAAGGGAGCTACCTAGTGAATGTGTGGCAAGCTGAATTGAGCCCTCCTGAGTTCATGCCAGGGCATTAATCTTGACTTCTCTGACATGCGTGAAGTCAGAGAACTCCCTCGGAACCAAGCCCCCAATGGGTTTCTGCCGTGAGTGCCACGACGCCATTCTTCTTCCTCCTCCCACTTCTGCAGCCTTCCCTCATGCTGCTCCTCCAGGATCTCCCTGACACAGATGCTTTCTCTTTGCTGTGTTCCTGCTCATCCGAACTGACAGCTTGTCTGTGTCAGGATCTCCCTGCGACATAGTGCGCATCACAAGGTATGGCTGATGATGCCCGCCTGGCATTTCTCATCTCGATGCCTTCTCACCTCACCCCCTGAAGGTCACCTCCCCCTCGTGACACTTCGGGTCTGGTGGCTATACTGCCTCTTTCCCAAAATCCAAGGCTATAAAACAGTCAGAATTTTTCCCTCCAAGTCTCCTTAGATCTTCAAACCTGGTCAGTTGTCAAGCATTCTTGATTCTTCCAATCATCACTCCCATCTGACCCTTCCTTTCAATTTGATTATAACTCCCTTAATTTGAACCCCAAACTCAAGTCCCCCACCTGCTTCGGCCTGGGCTCTGAAAAAAGGCAGTACTGAGTCCAAATGTGGTTATGCCACGTACAAGCTCTGCGATGCTGGGTGGGCTGCTCAGCACGGAGAAGCCTCAGTCTCCACATGGGTTAGTGTGTTCACTCTGTAGGGTTGTTGAGTAACATGGAAATCATATGTGTGCAATATCTAGTACCTACAGGATGCTCAATAATTGATAGCTATTATTACATTATTATTATTATTGTTGCCACCACACTCTCCCCACCCCATCCACCCTACACACACTCCAGGTGACAAGATAAATGTCCTCCCCGCATGCCTCCATCTATTGGACAGGTCTGCCTTCCCAAACCACTCTGGACCCCAGCAGAGAGGCTGTCCTTCACCAAACTCAACGTTCAGCTATCTTTTAATCTTTCGGAGTAGACAACTCTACCTGCATGTACAACCTAAAGATTTTAACATTTCTTAGCATCTCCCATGGACTGCATAGTGTTAGGTAGGCACATTCACAAATGTTGCCTTTCCACCTTTTACAATAGGTGGACACAACGCCTTGCACTTAAAAGCAATTGATAAATATTTGCTGATGGAAGAAAACAGGCCTCAGTGAGAGCATGGAGGGCCCCGCCCACATCACGGAAGACACAGCCCCAGCCCCAGCCCTGTCCTGGGTCTCTGTGCACCAGGCTCTCTTTCAGTCGTCTCCCTACTCCTCTGGCAGCTCCCATCTATCCCCACAGGATTCCAGGTGCGGCAGCCACAGGAGATGACTGTCCGTGGTCCTCGTGGCTCTGCAGTGAAGCCACTGATGTGGGTCCTATGATCACAGAGTGCCAGTGTGAGCCGCCGAAGTAGAAGCCACTGAAGACCAGGAACTGCTGGTGTCCAGAAGGCAGAGATATGCAGGTATGTTGGGGCACTTAAAGGATACCAAAAGCAGGTGCAGCCTTGGACTATGAGGATCTAAATGGGCTTGTGGGGACCCAAACAGGACCTACATTCAGGGTCAAGCCTTGGTTTTGGGGAGAAAATGAGTGACAATCAGGGACCAGGCACAGGGGGGCAACAGGCCAGCAGGATGAGGCTTTAAGGAAACTATCCTCACACACCACAAGTGCCAGAGGGGCTAAATTCCTCTCCAGGTCCGGGGGGTCGGGGGTGGAAGCAAAAGACTAGTTCCAGACCCTTTCACACCGCCCTTAGCACCGAGGCCTAGGTAGGCTGTGTTCTCAGGGGCAAGTTATTGCTACTGCTGGTAGCTGGCTGGGCCTAAGCCAGAGGAGGTGACTTCTACTCAGTGGGGAGAAAGGCAAGCTGAGCTTGTGGGAAAGCTATGTGGGTATCACTTTTTTTAAACCTTACCCAAGGATATGTCCACTGATTTTAGAGATGGAGTGGGCGGGGGAGAGGGAAAGAGAGAGAAACATCGATTGACTGCCTCACGTATACGCCCCAATCCGGGAATGAACCTGCAGCCTAGGTATGTGTCCTGACTGGGTATTGAACCTGCAATCTTTTGGTGTGGAGGTCGACGCTCTAACAAACTGAGCCACCTGGCCAGAACTGAATATCACTTTTTATCACCTATTAAAGGGAGGAAAAAAACAGGACATGGACTACACGTGTCCTTCATATGTCCTTCATGTGTGCCTTCAGAGTATGGCAGCATTGTTAACAAGCCCAACAGTCCTTCCTGTAGGCAACTGCGATTTGCGACACTAGCTTAGAACCAGAGTTTAGGGGGTGGAAGGATCTAGAAATCCTAGCAGTTGTGGAGCACAGAATTGCCCCAAGATGTTTATTTCACTATGTCGAATCTCCACATTATGTGTGTTAATACGGTTCATCTCTGTTCAAGTTCTAGTTACTATTATTCACATAGTTCTGTATGAAGCATTCCACAAGGGGCTAACCCAATCACCAACTTGTGCCAGTTGGTGACAGGTTAGTGTAAAGCCGAGGTGACCCTTTCTGATGGAGGACACCCGTCTACCTCAGAAGATACAGAGCAGGGAGCCCATATGAGGGTTGTGCGAATACTCACACTCCCAACACTGGCCCAGCTCCTGATCGAAAGCAGGAACGGCAGTGTGTCCCCAGGAGTCCCGCCCGTCCCACTAGAAGTCATTTGTATTCCTGTGCCGTCAGCGGTTTGCAGCCAGGTTTGGCGGGGGAGGTCCCACTGCTCATTTCTCTACTAAACCTCCCTGGTATACAGCCAAGTCTCCATTTTTATTCAACCTTTCGAAACAGAAATGTATGAAGAAAAATGATTCCCATGAAGGATGGAAAACCAATCAAACAAGCGACTCTGGCTGTGCAGAGCACTGGTGGGGGATGGGACACCTGGGCAGAACAGCTCCCGGACAGTGAGAGGCATCTCACGGCCTTACTCACGCCGTCCTGCTTACGGACCGCTGTGACGGAAGGGAGTACAAAATCAAAACAACTGATAATGTCCTGAGGGACCACTGCACACAAGGAAGCAGGCTGGGAACTCAGGAGGCCGAACTAAGCCTATGCCATAGTTCTTATCCTCCAAGGTTCGCACTGCATCCAGGAGAGCAACACTGAGTACCTGAAGAGGGGGCTCAAGGTCATTACACAAAAAAAATATTTTGGGGACCAAGAAGGTATGCAGAGGTTAAGAAAGGAAGCTCGAGAAGCCACACTGCCCTCAGGTACTTGATGTCACCAAGGGTTTGAGCAAAACTGTAGAGGTGGGAAAGAGGGACGTGACCTGGGAACCCAGGAGTAAACCAGCCCATTCTAACTCTTACCCAGAAGGATGAAAGAAGACACGACCGAAAAGGTGGGCGAGGGAGGGCCAGAAAAGGCTCGCATGCCAATCCAAGGAATTGGGGTTTATTCCTGGTGTGCTGGGCAGGTGCTGAGGGCTGGGGAAAAGGGGTAGCAACTGAATGTAGTGATTAGAAGTAAGGGCTCAGAAGCCCAACGTGACCTTGAATTTGTCCCACCACTTGTCAGAGGTTAGGAGCCTTGATCTCCAAGTGTCTCTTTATGGGTAAAAGAGGCACAATAGTGTCTACAGTTCATAAGGCTGTATCAGGTTGAAATAGGGTATCAGACATACCATGCTCCTGGCACACAGCAAGCACTTGAAAGACAGTTGCAGCCAGTGACAGGAGTGTGAGCAATCGGGACTCTGAGAGTACGGGTGTTCGGGAGGAGAGTGAGCCTGGGAAGCGGGTGGCTCCCAGAAGACTATCAGAGTAACCCCACCACAAAGCAGCAGCAGCAAAGGCAAGAATGGCCACAGTGAGAGGCATCAGGAAGGGGACGTGGACCAGATGTGGGTACTGGCTGGATAAGGGAGCTCAACACCACTGAGATCTCTCCCCTGGGAAATCAGAAGAGATAGTAGGGCTCAGAATAAAGGTAGGGGAGTCTGGAGACGGGATAATAGGGTGGATGCAATAGGAAGCTCTACTTACAGATGTTGTTGGGAGAACTGAACTCGGGAGCCTCTGTCAGACTAGCACCATGGATCTGGGGAAGGGACCCAAATGAAAGAAGGTATGCAGAGAAGTGTTAGGGGACAAGGATGGTGGCACTGGAGAATGCTTCTGTTTCAGGAGTGGGTGAAGGTGGAAGAGGTAGTAAAGGAAAATAGAAGGAAATGAGAAGCGGCAGGAGTATTAGGGTACCAGGAAAGGAGAGGGTGGCTGACAGGCAGAGGATTCAGGGAGAGCAGAAAAAATGAGAAGTGCCATTTAGGAGGGTTCTGATGATGTTAAGAACAGCACCTTGAGTGAAGCAGGAGGGCAGCTGTGAGGAGGAAGTGAGTCGGTCACAGTGATGACCAATGACCAGAGAGCCTGAATTTGGTGAGCCAATGGCTCTGAGAGCAGTTGAGTCTCTCAAGAAAATGCTTCTTCTCTACAGGACCCTATGCATCCCCAGATTCACAAAAGGTAAAGTGGCACTACTCCAGGGACACAGCTTCCTCCTGACTATCCCAGGACAGTGGCTGTCACCCATTTCCTCCTCTTTTCAGGGATCCTTGGGACAACCATGGTTGTCAAGTGGTCTTTTGCTGCTTTCCCTCCTATTTTGTTAGGCAGAAATCAAAAGCATTGCCTGGGACCAGGTATGGGCAGAGGAGGGCGCTCTGCAAGGGGGAGCCTGCAGGCAACATCAGGGGTCCATGAGGCATCCAGGTGACTGGGCATCTGCACAGCGCTGACACCTCCAAGCCTGATGGCACTGGGAACCACTGGGGTGCTCACAAAGCTACAAGGACCCACGCAGACACACTGATGCAGCTGCTCTGGGTGGGGTCTGGCACAATACATTTTCTGTTTGCTTGTTTTTATGGACTTCCTAGGTGATTCGAACATGCAGCAAAAGTCAAGAACCACTCCCAAGGTATTCCCTCTAATGAACACATAGGCTCAAGTTCCATGAACAGACTTTTTAAATTATTGATTTGGGAAGTGCCAGTCAGACTGTCTAGCTTAGCAAACAAAAATAGATTCAGCTTGTGAGCCAACTCCCTCAGACTGGGACTGACCACTGCAGAGATGAGAGGGATGCTGAGCCCTCGTCAAGACGCAGTTCAAAGACCACAGCGATCCTCCCAGGGTGGTTATGTGGGCTTCCAGGGTCTGGCTCCTCTAATCCTATCACAGCCTCCACAAAATAGACTCGCACAATTTGTCAGTCAGAGACCATGATCCCCAAGTGCAGCAGAGTCTGGCCTGGATGACCATCTGCAACAGCTAAGGCAGCAATTCCCAGGTGTGCTGCCCAGACCAGCATGGTCAGCACCACCTGAAATGCAAATTCCCAGGCCCCACCCAAGATCTGAATCGGAAACCTTGGGGGTAGGGCCTGGCATCTGTGTTTTAACATGCCCTCTAGTAGATGCTGATTCACCCTACTCTCTTACACACACATGCACACATACACACACTCTCTTAGGCTTACCACGATCCACTAAAATAGAATCTCTGGGGATGAGCCCAGGAATCTGTATTTTTTAAGCTCCTCAAATGGTGCTGACACAGTTTGGGGGTAGGGTACAGCTAACTGCATACTGCTTTCTGCCTGAGGTTTAATTTCCTCACCAGCACCCCTGGAAAATCATCAGACTAAGTCACAGAGACTGCGTCTCCTGGCAACACGTCCAACAGCACACAGCTGGTCACCCTGAGCAGCTCACGCCCATCGTAGAGCTCATGTTCATCATCTGTAAAACAGACATGCTCTGCTCTCCTAGGACTGACTATTCCTGTGACAGTGAAATGAGCATCTAGCTCAGGGTTGGCGGCCATATCTTGGGCGCTCAAAAAATGATATTGGTTGGGGGGAAAAGGACTGAAGAAAAGAGAAAGCAGACTGAGACAAAATGAATAGCTTGGCAGCTCATGTGGAACCTTAGTTCTGACTACAGGAAAGTCAAGCAAAGTTACTAAGTAAATGATCACCCACCGGAGCACGGACGAACACCCGGTGACACCTCCTCTGTCTTCATGCACAGCCTGCTGCTATAAATGTATGCTTTTGGTTATGTTCTGTCAAAAATCATGCTAAAATAATTTTAACTGATGTTAAAACAGCAAGCTCATGTCAGCTTTTGGCTGGAGGCTTCTGCTTAGAGGAAATCAGAGACACTGGAACACCCATTGGCCTCCCCCGTCACGTGTGGAAGTTTAAATTTCCCTAGTTCACGGCATGGGCTGTGGGAGACAGATGGGAAGGATGGCGTGATGGTGCTGAGCACAGTCCAGAGGCAGCCACAGCGGTACAAATCCCATACTGCAACTTGTCGTTGGGTGACCGACCAGTCCTAAACCAGGACCAGTTTCATCTTCCTGCTTACTTTGGTTTTGCATGCCAGCACCTGGGGCATCCTCCATCCTCCAGGGTAAAGCATGAGTTCTCTACCCGCCCTTCAAGCCCTCTGGACCTGCCCCTCCCATCTCTCCAGTTGTTTTCCCCTCTCCTCAGAAGGAACCTCCACCTATGTGGTGTCTTGAGACCCTGAACACATGTTTCCTCATGCTGCCCCCACCAACATCTGTCCAGGCCTCCTTCCCACTTCATGAGTAGTTCTTGCCCTTTGAGGCCCAAGCCTCATAGTCTTCCTGCTAACCTCAGCCCAAGGCTGCCCCGCTTCCTCCTCTGACCATCTGCACCCCTCTGCCCCCAGGCTCCACCTTGTTCTGAAGTTACTTCCATTCATGTTTCCCACCCTGACTAACTTATGAGCACTTGACAGGCACAAGCAGGATGGCCATACAATTCAGCATTAACAATTCCGAGAGTGAAAGGAGGTGCTATTAACAATTACATCAGGATAACAGGCATAATAAACAAGGATGTCCCAAGCGAAGTCAGATGTCTGGTGACCTTAACATTAGTCTCATCTTATGTCTGCTTATGTCCTTCTCAGCACCTGGGCCTTATAAACATGAGTTGATAAAGTGAAATGTTGGAAACTAAACTAACTCTCGATTGGAAGTTTGCAAGATTAATCTGGCCACGTTGTGTCCAAGAGATGCAAGCTAGAATAATAATAGCTCACAGTTATGAATAGAAATGAGTAAGTGACATTCGGCTTTTATTTCATTCTCTATAGAAATGCAAATGCAGCCCAAGGGCTGATGTAAGGGTGAAACAAGCCTTGCATGAGAAATGCAGTTTGCATAGTTTAATACATTTTAATATCTGCTCACGGCCAGCTAAGCATCTGTCTCTAATTCCACAGCCATGGTCCTTTTAAAGTCACTGCCTCTGGATATAAGTTTCTCAGAGAGAATGAGCCTGTATCCAATGCCTGGAAAGCAACAGCATTTGGCCACTAAGTTCCTCTCTATCCCCACCAAGCAACCTTTCCTGTTTTGTTTTTAGCTGCAGGGGAAGGACAATGGACAAGTCAATCAGTGCAGATTACCCGGCACAGGAGGGGAGAAACCTGACAGCCAAGCCCTTCACAAGTCAACAGGAGCGAGAGTGAAGGGTGACCGGGTGTATGGAGAAGGTTGCCTCACTGCTTTTGCTGTTTTCTAGAAAGTCTTTAGAGGAGGAGAGAGGGTGTGCAGGAAGGGCTTTGCCTATTAGCAGATATTTTAATGAGACCATCACCCTCTCCCTACTCGATGTCAGGGATCAGACAAGGCACAGTGAGGGACTACTCCAGGCTTCTCTGTCCTGCTGCACACTTGACCTGCCTTCCCCTGATGAAAAGGCTGCTTTCCACCAAGCATGGCCCATGTATGGAAAAAAATCCCACCTCTGGTTTGCTCTCATCTGTACCCACCCTCGGCGGGTACAGATGCAACTAAAATTGCATGGAGAAGAGGCCAAGATGGTTTTCCTAGTAATCTGCCAACTGTATATGTAAGGGCTTAGATCAATGGTGACTAGTTAAGGCTTGATATGTGGGATTACTTCTCTATTCCTTATCTTTCACTGAGCAAGTATAAAGGATTTCATTTGAATTGTAATTAACCATGTAAAAAGCCTTGCACTAACTTGCATCCTCATTGTACAGAGTATAATGCACAAGTCTCTGTGGTAGGTTCTGGGGATACAGACTTGAGCATTCTAGGACAAAATGTCACCGAGCTGAAGTGATTTGCCCAAGGTGACTTGAAGTCCAGCTTGGAAGACTAACAGCCTACCAGCCCTGGGACTTTCCCAGGGAGGCACCGCTGTCATTTGCCCTGAGCCTAATCTCAAAGTCTTGCTCAGCAAACACCACTTCAAGGTTGAATAGTTCACCGAATCACCTAAGGGCATTACATAATTAAGGGCCCACCACTTGTGGATGGAAGAGAGCTAGAGTGGGGAGTCAAGAAGCATAGGCTGCAGGTCACATGGTTGAAATCTTTAATCATGAACTGATTAATCAGAATTGACAGTGTAGCCCCAGCTCCCAATGCTCCCATGATACACAGAGGGCATCTCATTCACTTGCCTGTGTCTTTGTTCTTGCTCTTCCCTTACTCCAGAATCTCCCCTTGGATAATTTTTTCTTAGCTTTTAAGGCTCAGATTAGGGAACTGCTTGTAAAGCCTCAACTTCCTTATCTGTAAAATGGAGGTGATCAAAACTTCTTCTTCTCACAGTTGTTGGGAGGATTAAAAAATAGATAATGTGTAGAAAGAACAGTGCTAAGCATGTAGAAAGTGCTCAACAAATGTTAGTTGTCACTATCAGCATCATCGCTCTCCACCGAGATCTCAAACACAATGTGCGGAATGATCACAAGGTCTGTCTGACTGCAGTGCAATTTTTCATCCCCCATCAGGCTCTGAGCACCTCCAGGGACGGGCTGGTATGTATGTCCCCATCACATCCCCAGTGCCCATATGGTGCCTGCACACAGCAAGTGCTCAATAAACTTCCTGCATTGTTTGAATCAGTGATTAATTCCAGAGTGACCTCTGAGCCCTCCTCCTGTAGGTCTGTGCATCTATGTGCCACCCCTTCCCTGGGAAAGGTGTAAGAGAAAAATAAAGAGTACAGGATGTTCTCAATTCTACTCAAAAACTCTCTCAAAGATTCTATATAATTCATTTGCATTTTGACATTTTATGACCTTAATTTTCTCCCAGTGCGTTCTACAGAGGCTGATGTTTTTCTAAAAACTATAAAGAGGAGACTTCTGGCCAAGATGAAGGCGTAGGTAAACACACTTCACCTTCTCACATAACTACAGAAAAAATTACAACTAGACCTCAAAACAAATATCATCCAGAACTGTCAGAAAAACAAGCTGTATGGAATTCCAACAACCAAGGTTTAAAGAAGTCATCCAGACAGGAAGGGGGAGCAGAGATGTGGAGATGGGTAGAGAGGCAGCAGAATGGGTGGTCCCACATTCACACATGGTAGATAAAAATCGGGAGGGATACCTCAGGAGCAAGGGATCCCAGCCCCAGGCCAGACTACAAACCCCAGAGTTCCAGCTCCAAGATAAATCCCCATAACTTCTGGCTGTAAAAGCCCCTGGGGTTTGGGGTGGCAGAAGAAGCTGCCAGATTTTCAGGAGACTCCTCTTAAAGGGCCTACATGGCCTTAGAACTTACACAGACCTATCCCTTTCTGGGATTCAGCAATAGGGCAACATCTGGAAGGGGCACGAGTCACATACAGGGAGAAAGTGAAGTGATTGGAAACAGGGAAATGCCAGGCAAACCTCCAGAAGCCAGTCAGTGGCACTGACCCCTCTGCAAACCCTTTCCCCACATAGAGCCACAAAGTGGTGAAGCAGGTTGCCCCACCCTGGTGATTACCTAAGGCTCCACCCCACACAATTTACAGGTGCCTTTTCTACAATAGGCCAGACTATTAAGACAAGGAGTCAAAGCAGCTCTACCTAATACACAGAAACAAACACAGGGAGGCTGCCAAATTGAGGAGACAAAGAAATATGGCCCAAATAGAAGAATAGAACAAAACATCAGAAAAATAACTAAATGAAATGGAGATAGCCAACCTATCAGATGCAGAGGTCAAAACACAGGTTATCAGAATGCTCAAACAACTCACTGAGTATGGCAACAGCATAAAAAAGACTCAGGAAGAAATAAAAGTTACATTAAGTGAAATAAAGGAAAATCTACAAGCAACAGTGGAGGGAATGAAGCCAAGATTCAAATCAACTGTTTGGAACATAAGAAAGAAATATGCATTCAACCAGAATAGCAAAAAGAAAAAAGAATTTTAAAAAACGAGGAAAGGCTAAGGAGCCTCTGGGACATCTCCAAATGTACCAACATGCGAATCATAGGGATGCCAGAAGGAGAAGAGGAAAAACAAGAAATTGAAAACTTATTTGAAAAAATAACAAAAGAAAACTTCCCTAATTTGGTGAAGGAAATAGACGTATAAGTCCAGGAAACGCAGAGCATCCCAAAGAGGACCGCACCAAGACACATCATAATTAAAATGCTAAAGGTTAAAGATGAAGAGAGAATCTTAAAAGCAGCAAGAAAAAAACAGAGTATTAAACTACCAAGGAGTTCCCATAAGACTGTCAGCTGATTTCTCAAAAGAAACTTTGCAGTCTAGAAGGGACTGGCAAGAAGTATTCAAAGTGATGAAAAGCAAAGGCCTACAACCTAGATTGCTCTATCCAGAAAAGCTATCATTAGAGTGGAAGGGCAGTTAAAGTACTTCCCAGACAAGAAAAAACTAAGGGAGTTTATTATCACCAAGCCATTATTCTATGAAATGTTAAAGGGACTTATTTAAGAAAAAGGAGATCAGCTCTGGCTGGTGTGGCTCAGTGGGCTGAGCACCAGCCTGTGAACCAAAGGGTCGCTGCTTCAATTCCTGGTCAGGGCACATGTGTGGGTTGTGGGCCAGGTCTCCAGCTGGGGGCACACAAGAGGCAACTGCACATTGATGTTTCCCTCTCTCCCTCCCTTCTCCTCTGTTTAAAAATAACAAAATCTTTTAAAAAGATACAAGATCAAAACTATAAACAATAAGTGACAACAAACTCACAATTATCAACAGCTGAATCTGAAAAAAGAAAAAAAAAAGAAAAACTAAGCAAACAACCAAAATTGGAACAGAATATAGATATGAAGATCATTTGGAGGGTTATCAGCCTGGAGGTGGAGAGGGGAAATGCGGGAAAGGTGCAGAGATTAAGAAGCATAAATGGGGACTTCCGGCCAAGATGGAGGTGTAGGTAGACACACTGTGCCTTCTCGCACAACCAAAATAAGAACAATAACAATTTAGAAACAGAAAACAACCAGTACTGACAGAAAATCAAACTGCATAGAAGTTCAACAACCAAGAAGTTACAATAGACACATTCATCAGGACTGGTAGGAGGGGTGGAGTCGGGCAGCCACATGGAGAGGGGTCACAACAAAAAGAGCTGTGACTCATGAACCCCGGGCACACAAGGCAGATCGCGCAATGCAGGGTTCCAGCTTGGGGAAATAAAGCCTCGAAACACCTATTGAAAACACCTTTGGGGGCTGAGGTGCTGGGAGAGACTCCCAGCCTCACAGGAGAGTTCATTGGAGAGACCCACAGGGTTCTAGAATGTACACAAACCCACCCACATGGGAATCAGCACCAGAAGGGGAAATTTGCTTGGGGAAAGTGGTGGTGGAAGTGACCGAAAACCGGTGGAGATCCAAGGAAGCGTGATTGTTCCCTCTCGGACTCCTCCACCCAAACACGGTGGACACCTAAGGCTCCACCCCTCACTATGTAACAGGTGCATCAAGACAAAAAAAAAAAAATGGCCCAAATGAAAGAACAGATCAAAGCTCCAGAAAAAGTACAACTAAGCAATGAAGAGATAGCCAACCATTCAGATGCACAGTTCAAAACACTGATAATCAGGATGCTCACAGAATTGGTTGAATTTGGTCACAAATTAGATGAAAAAATGAAGGCTATGATAAGTGAAATAAAGGGAACCAATAGTGATGAGAAGGAAACTGGGACTCAAATCAATGAAATGGACCAGAAGGAAGAAAGAAACATCCAGACAGAAAAGAATGAAGAAACAAGAATTCAAAAAGATGAGGAGAGGCTTAGGAACCTCCAGGACATCTTTAAATGTTCCAACATCTGAATTATAGGGGTACCAGAAGGAAAAGAGGAAGAGCAAGTAATTGAAAGCTCATTAAAACAAATAATAAAGGAAAACTTCCCCATTCTGGCAAAGGAAATAGACTTTCAGGAAGTCCAGGAAGCTCAGAGAGTCCCAAAGGCACATCATAATTACATGAGCCAAGATTAAAATGAAGGAGAGAATCCTAGAAGCAGCAAGTGATAAGGAGGCAGTTACCTACAAAGGAGTTCCCAGCAGACTGTCAGCTGATTTCTCAAAAGAGACTTTACAGGCAAGAAGGGGCTGGAAAGAAATATTCCAAGTCATCAAAGGCAAGGACCAACATCCAAGATTGCTCTATTCAGCAAAGCTGTCATTTAGAATGGAAGGGAAGATAAAGTGCTTCTCAGATAAGGTCAAGTAAAGAAGTTCATCATCACCAAGCCCTTATTATATGAAATGTTAAAGGGACTTATCTAAGAAAAAGAAGATAAAAAACATGTACAGCGAAATGTCAGCAAACTCACAGATATTAACAACCACACCTAAAACAAAAACAAAAACAAACTAAGCAAACAGCTAGAACAGGAACAGAACCACAGAAATGGAGATCACATGCAGGGTTAGCAACAGAGGAGTGGGAGGAGGAGAGAGAGGGAAAAGGTACAGAGAATAAGTAGTATAGATGGTGGGTAGAAAATAACAGGGGGAGGGCAAGGATAGTATGGGAAATGTAGAAGCCAAAGAACTTACATGTATGACCCATGGACATGAACTAAAGTGGGGGAATGTGGGTGTGCAGGGTGGAGGGGATTGAAAGGGGGAAGATGGGACGACTCTAATAGCATAATCAATAAAATATATTTTAAAATAAATAAAATAAAATAAAAAGAATAAACAGTAAGTACAAAATAGATAGGGGTACTTTACAAATAGCGTAGGAAATGTAGAAGCCAAAGAACTTATATGCACGACCCATGGACATGAACTAAGGAGGGGATTGCTAGAGGGAATGGGGGTACTGGGCAGAGGAGGGTAAAGGGGGAATAATTGGGACAACTGTAATAGTATAATCAATAAAATATATTTAAAAAATAAATAACTAAACAAAAACTGTAAGGAAAATGACCTGAAAGCTAAAGGTTTTAATACAAAGTGAAAAACTGAAGCAGATCCTCGTAGACACAGCAAAAGGAAAATGAGGCAGGCTAAGGAGAAATCGGGTAACATGGGTTTTCAGTCTAAGTCCTAACCTGTTGGCATAAAGTATTAATGCAACACGGGAACAGACACCATAGCTTCCAACGGCTGACATATTTTTTTAAACATTTTATTTATTTAGCTTTAGAGGGGAAGGGAAGGAGAGAGGGAGAGAGGGAGAGAGGGAGAGAAATATCAATGTATAGTTGCCTCTCATGCATCCATTGCCGGGAACTGGCCTGCAATCCAGGCATGTGCCCTGACTGGGAATTGAACCGCGATCCTTTGGTTCACAGGCTCACGCTCAATCCACTGAGCTACACCAGCCAGGGCGGCTGACATAGTTTGAAAAATATTCAATACAATAAAATTGTAGTAAAGGCCCTTTAAATGATCTATAACTCATGTCCCACACTTAGTTTTTTATATTTGGCTTTTATGGAGTCCTACGTCTGGGACAGAACTAAAGGTATGAGAGCGATCCCTTTTTGCTAGTAGGATTAACAGTTTTAAAGAGGTTAGTCTTAAGAAAATTATGACACCTGGTGCCAGCAATGTAAATTCTGTGGCCTAAGGGCTTAGCCCCAAAATTTCAATCCAATTGACAAAGCTAGTTTACACCACAGTGAGCCTTGTCAGTAGCAGAAGCTTGCAGTCAGGGGAGAAAAGAGTGTGGTTTCCAGCACCCAAAGAGCAAAGAAATAAGGGTTGGGGGGCAGGAGGGGTCTCAGGTGTGGCACCATTACCACAAAAACAAAACAAAACCAAATTACTCCCACCCCCTTTCAGGTCAGCCTGAGGCTCCCGAGTCTGTGACCAGGATGAGAACCAGGAGCCTGAAGCTAGTTAGGGCTCAGACAGGGAACATTCCAAGGAGTGCATTGCTGCTTTCCAGACACCAGAGGAAGATGGTGGTGCTTGGCTGAGGAGGACAAGCACCACTGAGTTTAAGAATCTTGGGATCAGTTGCCCCGGTTTGAACCCATGCTTCCGCCACTTGATAGCTATGGTCTTAATGTCTCTAAGCTGAAGTTTCCTCATCTATGAAACTGGACTAACAATGTCTGCCTTTGAGGGTAAATGTGAACAGTTACAGGCTGGTCCTTAGCAAGTGCTTAGAGACAGGCACAGGGTAAGCATTCTCTCCCTGTTAACCATCAGGGCTCACCCGGCAAGGGAAGAGGGGGAAACGTGGATCAAGAGCCCGGCCACACGATCTCCTCCCGTGTGATCCTGCAACCCCTGCTTGTTCTCCATACTGATAAGCAGTAAATGCCTTAAACTATAAAGGGCTGGGGGCTTGTGTTCAAGGGTGGCCCTGAACAGTGGTTCTAAAAAGACTATCTTCCTGTCTAAAGGGAGCTCTCCCTACTAAGGAGGCCTCAGTAGTTACAGCAGAAATGTCCCTATGTTTCCCAACATGTGGTAAAGAGGCACATGTAACACATAACCTGGATTTTCAAAATCAAGTTCAGGGAGATGATGACCTGGAACCAAGGCCCTCCCTAGTAGGCAGGGAGCCACAGTGCTGCTTCTGCAGGAGAGCTCTCCAGCTTGACTAGACGGGTCTCGGCTGCCACACTTTTGTCCCCCAGGAGACATTTGGCAATACCTGGAGACATTTTTGGTTGTCACATCTAGAGGAGCATCTCACTGGTATCTAGTGGGTGGAGACCAGGAATGCTGCTAAACTTCCAGAAGTTCATGAGACAACTCCACAACAAATAATTTTCTGGCCCCAAATACTAATGATGCCAAGACTGAGAAACTCTGCTCTAAATAAATCTGGCCTCGGTAGAGATTGTGCCCAAGAGGTTAGGAGGGAAGCACTTCGAGAAAAAGCATGTCTGAGCACGCAGCATGTCAGCAAAAGGCTGGCATTTGTCCTAACAATAACAGCAAACAATGACAGCAACACTCACATAGTATTTGCTGTGGGGCAGACAATGTCCTAAACTCTTTATCAATAACTCATTTCACTCTTCATAGCCTTCAATTTTTCCTCTATATGGTAACCATACTCAACCATTTCTGTGAGCATCCTGATTACCAGTGTTTTGAACTCTGCATCTGATAGGTTGGCTATCTCTTAGTTGCTTAGTTCTATTTTTCCTGGAGCTTTGATCTGTTCTTTCATTTAGGCCATGTTTTTTTTGTTTGTTTTTTGGTTTTTTGGTTTTTTTTTGTCTCAGCATGCTTGTTATGTTCTAAGTGATGAAGCCCTAGGTATTCCCCAGGACGGAGCAACCCACGTGGCTGCATTTCATCGCTATACGTGTGGGAGGGGTCCAAGAGGGAACAATGATGCTTGCTCGGCTCTCAGCTGCCTTTCAGTCACTTCCCCTGCTACCCACAAGCTAATTGGGCCCTTCTGGTGCTGATTCCCATGTGGGTGGGTTTGTGTACTTTCTAGGACCCTGTGGGTCTCTCCAACGAACTCTCCTATGAGGCTAGAAGTGTCTCCTACCACCACAACACCCAAAGGTTTTTGCAGTCAGAGGTTTTGAGGCTTTATTTTTTTTGCACTGGAACCCTGGGTTGCATGGTCTGTCTTGCTCCCCAGTTATTTCTCCCAGTTTACCCACATACAAATTGGGGCCACCCACTCCACCAGATGCCGGTGCCCCGGTCCTCCAGCCACCACCTGGCCGCAAGTCCCCTCCACCCTGGCTGCATGTCTCCACCCTTCCTACCAGTCTGGATGAATGTTTCTTTAACTCCTTGGTTATTGAACTTCCATACATTTCAATTTTCTGGCAGTTCTGATTATTTTTTGTTTTTAAATTTGTTGTTGTCCTTCTTTTGGTTGTGCGAGGAGGCACAGTGTATCTACCTATGCCTCCATCTTGGCTGGAAGGGGTAAATATATTATTATTCCCATTTTACAGATGACAAAACTGAGGCACAGGACCTTGCCCGAAGTCCAGAATTAGTAAGCTGCAGAACCAGGACATCAACTAGGCAATCTAACTTCAGAGTCCAAATTCATATAGTAGGCACTTGATGAATATTTAATGAATTAATGAGAAAAATGAACTTCGCCATAAGTAAAAACATGCATCAAATATACAGGAAGCAATAGAAAGAGAATAAAATGAGGAACAAAAGGACATTGACCTCCCTCTGTTCCTCCAAACTAAGCAAGGAGTGAACACCCTGTGGCAGGGAAGGAAGCAGGCTACTATGTGAAGACTCCACCTGCCAAACCCCTCCATCGCTGAGAACCAGGTACCACCAGCACGTGAAGGACAAGGTGGGACCACTGACATGCACATAAGCACAGTGGCCTCGAGAGTGTGCCCTGTGATTCATTTTCTTTTCCAAAGACCAAGATTTGTGGTGTAAGTGATAAGTTATTCTGTCTGTCAAAACTTTGTTTTAACTGTAATCTGGCCTGGAAACATAACATAGTGGGGAATTTAGAAGTTATTTAAGAAGCACCTTTTTATGGTTTGGGTTTTGTGTGTATAAGTGTGGGAGGGAATGGAAAGTTCAAGGAAAAATTAAAGTACAAAAATACTCATTTTTCTTATAACCTGTTATAGTCCCAAAGTCAGTTTATTAGGGTCAAAATGCACCCACACAAAATCTATTCTGTAGAACTTGGCTTGTTTGTAGTAAGATCACATTTGAGATATGGGGCAAAGTAGGGTTTGTTTAAACAATAATAACAAATTTATAATGCATTTATTTTAAAATACTGTTACAAATGGAACTACAAACTTCCAAAGGAAGGCCTTTATAAACTTGGATTGTGTGTGTTTCAGCGAAACAGGAAAAACACTTAAAACAAAAGAAATATTCACAATATAAAAAATTTTTTTTTGCTCCTGAACTTAGTAGCAATTAAATACCAAAAAGAGTTCTTTTAAGAGATCAGGGCAGAGGGTGTCATAGGGAGGAACAATCAAAACTCAAGGAATATCATTTTGGCCATTAAAAATGTGGGGTGGCTGCCTCAGTTTCCCAGCTAACATTCTCCCCACTGTCTTCTTCCTCTGATAGTCCCTCAACATCTTCACAAGCTTCTAAAAACAGTATAGGTGACCCAAGTTTTTCAAGGTCTTTCATGTTTCGCTTCTTGGTTTGGAGCTTTTCTATAAGATAACAACTCCTTTCACAGTCTAGAGATGGAAGGATCTGGCACAGCAAGGGTTAACAAAAAAAAAGTTGATGGCAGAGCCACCATGCTGAGGAAGGGACAGTTATGACTTCCTTCCACTCTTCCTGGCATTAGGCATGGCTGTTGACACCAGGATGGATGGGACCGAGGCTCTGTCTCCACATGAGAGACTTGGTAGACAGCACAAGACTGGGGGGATGGAAACCACTTCAAATTAAGTGAGCCAAGGCTGAAGAGGGCAGAGGTCCCCAAGGGCTGGGTGGCCAGACCCTGTCTGTGGCAAAGTCTGTAAACATTGGCCAACGTGAAAACTGCGTTCCAGGTAGAGTTGTTGATTCTACGTTCCATCCTGTGCCGCCTGCATGCAAGTAACAAGCATGGTCAGAAAAAAATCAGGGATCTAAGGGAAACACTGACCCTCTTCTGGCAGGAGACTGAGAGGCCAGGACTGCCCCATTAAGCCCAAACTAAAAGCCTGAAGATCTCCTCTTTCTGTTACACTGTAACAGGCTCTCCCAACACAGAACCCTAATCTTGCTGCTCCATTTGTAACAAGCAGATTTGATTCTTCTGCCATTGAATTTGAGTCCAAGAGATTTGGCACACCATGAATTAATGAACACTGACATTCTTCCCAGTCCTTAATAAAGCCTTTTTACTTTAATTTCTTCATTTCTCATTAGTAAAAAATACTCTTAATTTTTTCAGAAGCATGCATTAGAAACAGAGGGCCTGACAAATACCAGTTGGAAAAGACACAGTGCCTGCCTGCTTCAAGGTCAGCTTCCAGTTCTGGGAGGGTTCTGGGGCTGGACACCGGCCACTGAGAGCGCACTGTATGCTGCTCTCTGAAGAGCATCTTTGTTTCCTGGCAACTCAAAGGACAACCCCACCTCTCAGTGCCAGCATCTGTGCGCTGCACTCACTGTTTCCCTCCTCCTCCTCCTGTCTTTACTGAGGCATGACACACACAACATGACTCAAGGACACTTGCTGTAAATGTGTGACTTCTTAAACTTTAAAGACCTAATCAATAACCACCACCTAGGGCACAGGTGGCAAACACAAGTCCATGGGCCAAATCCGGCCCTCCACCTTGTTTTATCCGGCCTGGCACCTTGTTTCTACCTGGTGGCAGTGCCGAGCTCTTGCTTAACTGTTAAGGAGTGGTTACGTTTATACAGTCCTAAAATTACATTCGGCCCTTTGAAGGCAACTGCAAGGCTGACGGGGCTCCCAGCGAAATGAGTTGGACACCCCTGACCTAGGTCAGGATGAATAATGGGCCCCACACCCTGGAACACCACCTCATGCCCCTTGCTCGCCAATACCTAACCCCCACACACAGGAATCCATTTTTCTGATTTCGTTATCAGCACAAGTTAGTTTTGCCTGTTCTTGAACTAAATATAAGTGGAATCATACTTACTGTAGGTACTTTTGAGTCTGGCTTCTTATGGTCAATAAGAAAAAATTCATTTAGTGAATGAATTCACGTGAAATTCCTTCAGTTGTTGCTTATATCAGTAGTATATTTTTAATAGCTATATTGAGATACAACTGGCATTCAATAAATTGTACACACTTGAAGGGTAAGATTTGGTAAGTTTTCTCATTTGTATTCACCCATGAAACCATCATCATCATCATCATCATCAAGATAATGTACTTGTCCATCACCCCATAAGTTTCTTTGTCCCCCTTGGTAATTCCCCTTCCTCCCTTCCTCCTTATCCTCC
This sequence comes from Anoura caudifer, assembly GCA_004027475.1. NCBI lineage: Eukaryota > Metazoa > Chordata > Mammalia > Chiroptera > Phyllostomidae > Anoura > Anoura caudifer. The sequence goes on from PVKU01001612.1 coordinate 158,386, forward strand.
ACAACACTGATATTCATTCTGTCGTTATGTATTAATTTCCTTCCTTTTTTCCTAGAAGTTTATATAAACGGAATAACACAGTATGTCCACACTTTATACATATTCTTTTACTCAGCATAATTATTTTGAGATTCACCCACGTTATAGCATGTATCCACAGTTCCTTTCCTTTTATTACTGAGTAGTATTTCTTTGTGCAGATAAACCTCGGTTTATATAGGTCTTTCACCCCTTTTGTTTGATTTATTCCCTAGGTATTTCATATTTTTCATACTATTGCGAATTATATTCTTTATTTAATGTTTTCATTTTTCATTGGCAGTATATAGAAATGCAATTGGTTATTTGCATATTGATCTTATATCCAATAACTTCGCTAAACTCACTTCTTCAAGTAGCCCTTTTTGGATTTCATCAGATTTTCTACAGACAATTTTATACAATTTTAGTTCTCCCTTTCCAATCTGGATGCATTTTGTTTGTTTTCATTGCCTGGTTACACTGCTTGGAACTGCCAGCCCAGTGCAGCACAGTAAGTGATGAGAGAAGACAGCCTTGTCTTTTTCTTGGTCTTAGAAGGTAAACACTGAGTCTTCTACCATAAAGTATGATGAGCTGTAGGTTTTGGGTATATGTCCTTTAAAAGATTAAAGCAAGTTTCTTTTTATTCCTACTTTGTTGAGATGTTTTATCAGGAATGAATGTTCGATTTTGTCAAAATTTATCTGTATTTAATGAGATAATCATGTTTTTTTTTGGTCTGTTAATATTTATAATAAAATACATTGGTTCATTTCTTAAATGTTCAACCAACCTTGTACTCCTGGAATAAAGCCCTCATACTTGTGATGTACTGTCACTTCCTATAATATTGAACTTAATTTGATAAAATTTTATGTAGAACTTTGGTATCTATGTCTATGACAGGCGACTGCCTATAGTTTCTTACCTTGTGATATCGTTATTCAGCTTTGTTGGATAATGCTGGTCTTACAGAATGAGTTGGGAAGTTTCTACCTCTTCAATTGTCGGAAAGAGTTTATGTTCAATTAGTATTATTACTTCCTCAAATGTTTGTAAGAATTCACCAGGGAAGCCATCAGAATCTAAAGTTTTCTTTGCAGGAAGACTTTTAACTACAAAGAAATTCCATTTCTTTAATAAATATAGAAATATTCAGATTATATATTTCTTCTTGAGCGAACTTTGCATCTTTTTATAGTTTGCATCTTTCAAATAATGTCTTTTCATATAAGTTGTTGAATTTATAGGAATAAAGTTATTCATAATATCTCCTTATTACCCCATTAATATCTACGGAATTTGTAGTGCTGTCGCCCCTCTGTCTCATGCTAATGGCAATTTGTGTCTTCACTTTTTTTTTAATCCTGATCTCTCTGCTTCAAGATTTATCCATTTTTTAATTTTCTCAAAAAGCAGCTTTTTGTTTAAGTGGTTTTCTCTACAGTTTTTGTTTCTCTTTTACAGATTTTTGCTTTGATCTTTCTTCCTTTCTTCCTTTTTTTAATAAAGATGTCTACTTATTTATTTTTAGAAAGAGGAGAAGGGAGAAAGAAAGAGAGGGAGAGAAACTTTGATGTGAAAGAGAAATACCAATCAGTTGCCTCTTAAACACACCCTGACTGGGGATCAAACCTACAACTGAGGCATTTGCCCTGACTGGGAATCGAACCAGCAACTTACTTAGTAGAACAATGCCCAATCTACTGAGCCACACTGATCAAGGCCTCATTTCTGTTCTACTTACTTTGAGTCTAATCGTTTTTCTTTTTCTAGTTGCTTATGGTGGAAGCTGACATCATTGATTTGATTATATATTTTTGTCTTTATAGGTATTTAGTTATATAAATTTCCCACTAAGTGGGGTTTTAGCAACATCTCACATTTTCTGATATTTTGTGTTTTCAGTTTCAGTCAAGTCAAAATACTTCCTAATTTCCCATTCATTTCTTCTTTGACCCACAGATTTTTTAGAAGTGTTATTTCATTTCCAAATATTTGGAAATTTTCCAGTTATCTTTCTGTTGTTGATTTCTAATTCAATCCTATGTAATCAGAGAACAAACTGTATCTTGAATCCTGTCATATTGAGACTTGTTTTACAGCTCAAAATACAATCTATCTTGGCAAGTGTTCTTCATGCACCTGAAAAAATGCATATCTGGTTTTGTTTGAGGGAATGTTCTACATACCATGTCAATTAGGTCAAGTTGGTTGATAGTCATAGTTGAGTCTTCTACATTCTTGCTGATTTTCCTGTCTATATTCATTGCCAATATTAGAAAAGGGGTATTGAAATCTGACTATAATTGTGCATTTGTCTGTTTCTTTTTGCTGTTATAAGATATTGCTTCAGTCTTTTGAAATAAATGATTAGGATTATGTCCTCTTGATGAATTGACTCCTTTATCATTATGAAATGACCCTCTTTATCCTTGATAATATTCTCTGCTCTGAAATCTACTTTATCTGATAGTAGTAGAGTCCCTGTAGCTTTCTTTTTTACTGGTGTTAATATGCTAGTGCTAATATGCCATCCTTTAACTTTTAATCTATTTGTGTTTATGTCTAAGTTTATTTCATATAGATAGCAGACACTTGCATGTTGCTTGTTCATTTTTATTTTTGTTTTTTTTTTAAATCCTCACCCAAACATATGTTTATTGATCAGAGAGAGAGAGAGAGAGAGAGAGAGAAATATCAATGTGAGAGAGAAACGTGTATATGTCGGTTGCCTCATGTACTTACCCCAATAGGGGATTGAACCCACACCTAGGTATATACCCTGATCAGGGATCAAACCCACAACCTTTTGGTATATGGGATGACATGCCAACCAACCAAACCACCCAGCATATGCCTTGTTTTTTACCCACTCTGTCAATCTCTGCCTTTTTTAAAATATATTTTATTGATTAAGCTATTACCATTGTCCCATTTTCCCCCCATTCACTCCCCTACACCCTACACACCCTCTCCCATCCACATTCCCCCACTTTAGTTCATGTCCGTGTGTCATACTTATAACTTCTTTGGCTTCTACATTTCCCACACTATTCTTGCCCTCCCCATCTATTTTCTACCTACCATCTATGCTACTTATTATCTGTACCTTTTCCCTCTCTCTCCTCCTCCCACTCCCCTGTTGCTAACCCTCCAAGTGATCTCCATTTCTGTGGTTCTGTTCCTTTTCTAGCTGTTTGCTTAGTTTGTTTTTGTTTTAGGTGTAGTTGTTAATAATTCGGAGTTTGCTGTCATTTTACTGTACATGTTTTTTATCTTCCTTTTCTTAGATAAGTCCCTTTAACATTTCATATAATAAGGGCTTGATGATGATGAACTCTTTAACTTGACCTTATCTGAGAAGCACTTGATCTGCCCTTCCATTCTACATGAAAGCTTTGCTGGATAGAGCAATCTTGGATGTAGGTCCTTGCCTTTCATGACTTGGAATACATCTTTCCAGCCCCTTCTTGCCTGTAAGGTCTCTTTTGAGAAATCAGCTGACAGTCTGATGGGAACTCCTTTGTAGGTAACTGCCTCCTTATCACTTGCTGCTTCTAGGATTCTCTCCTTCATTTTAATCTTGGCTAATGTAATTATGATGTGTCTTGATGTGTCCCTCCTTGGGTCCAACTTCTTTGAGACTCTCTGAGCTTCCTGGACATCCTGGAAGTCTATTTCCTTTACCAGATTGGGGAAGTTCTCCTTTATTATTTGTTCAAATAACTTGTCCACTTGTTGCTCTTCCTCTGCTCCTTCTGGTAAATGGACCAAACAAAAGGACAGATCAAAGATCCAGAAAAAAAATGCAACTAAGCAATAAAGATAGCCAACCTATCAGATGCACAGTTCAAAGCACTGGTAATCTCTGAGAATGCTCTGAGAATTGGTTGAATTTGGTCACAAATTAGATGAAAAAATGAAGGCTAAGCTAAGTGAAATAAAGGAAAATATACAGGGAACCAATAGTGATGGGAAGGAAACTGGGACTCAAATCAATGGAATGGACCAGAAGGAAGAAAGAAACAACCAAACAGAAAAGAAGGAAGAAACAAGAATTCACAAAATGAGGAAAGGCTTTGGAACCTCCAGGACATCTTTAAATGTTCCAACATCCGAATCTCTGCCTTTTAATTGAAGTATTTTGCTATTAATGTCATTATATTTAAGTCTACCATCTTGGCATTTGTTTTCTAGTTGTACTATCTGTCATTTGATCTCTCTTCCTAGGTTTCTGTCTTCTTTTGAATTATTTGAATATTGTTATGATTTTATTTTTTCCTGTTTTAGCTTGTGAAATAAAATTGTGGGGAGCAGGAAGTAGGGGGTGGAAGGATTGAACAAAAAGGAAAAAGGATTCATGGACATGGACAACAGTGTGGTGATTGCTGGGGGAAGGGGGGTGTAAGGGAACTAAATGGTAATGGAAAAAATACACAGTAAAGATTTTGTTTTAATTATTTGTTTTGTTACTTTAATGGTTGTTTTAGGGTTTAGAGTATACATCTGATCATAGTCTTCTTTTAATTAATATGATACCATTTTACATATATTACAAGAACCTCACAATATTATCATTTATCTTCTTCTGGCGTTTATACTATTGTTGTCATATAGTTTACGTTATAAACCCCACAAGACATTAATATTATGTTTATTTAAAGAGTCAATCTCTAAAAGAGATTCAAATAATTTTTTAAACCTTACACATTTACTCATGTAGCTATTATTTCTGGTGCACTTCATTCCTTTGTATAGATCCATATCTCCCCCTGATATCATTTCCTTCTCCCTGAAGAACTTCCTTTAACAGTTCTTAAGGTAGACATACAGAGTAGCATTTGAAAATTTAAAAATGTCTTCATTATTTTTCTGGGCATAGAATTCTAGGTTGAAAGTTTCATTCTTCATACTTTAAGATATTACTTCACTTGCATAAGAAATAGGAGACAAGAAATATGCTGTCATCCTTATCTTTGTTTCTGTGTATGTAATATATGATTTTTTCAGGGGGTTTTAAATTTTTTCCCTTTATCATTAGTTTTGAGCAATTTGAATATGATATGACTTGGTGCCATTTTCTTCATATTTCTAGTGCTTGGAGTTCATTGATATTCTTGGGTTCATAGTTCTCAACAAATTTGTAACATTTTCTAACAATATTTTTTAAAGATTTTATTTATTCATTGTTAGAGAGAGAAGGGAAGGGAGGGGGAAAGAGAAGGAGAGAAACATTAATGTGCATGATACATTAATTGATTGCCTTTCACATACCCCCTACTGAGGTCCCAGCCTGCAACCGAGGCCTGTGCCCTAACCAGGAGTCAAACCAGCAACCTTTCGGTTAGCAGGTGGGCACTCAATCCACTGAGCCACACCAGCCAGGGCAACTAACAATATTTTTAAAATATTTTTATGGTACCCCTTCCCCACTTCTTTGCTTTTGGTACACACATATAACCCACCTGAAGCTGTCCCAGAGTTCATTGATGCTATTTTTCATCCTTTCAATTTTTTTTTTCATTCTGTTTCATTTTGGAAAATTCCTGATGTTAAATCTTTTAGTTCACTTATCTTTTCTTCTGCACTGTCTAATCTGCAATTAATCAGACTTAGTGTATTTTTCATTTCAAACCTTGTCATTTTCATTTTGAGAAGTTTGATGAAGGTGTTTTTTTAATATATTATCCACACCTCTACTAAATTTTTGAACATATGGGATACAGTTTTTAATAACTTTTAAATCCCTATTTTCAAATTCTAAATCTCTGTGAGTTCTGAGTTGGTTTCAGCTGGTTGATTATTCTCCTCATTATGAGGAATAATGCTAATATTTTTCCGCCTCTGTGTATGCCTTAAATTTTTAACTAAAATACCAGACAACTTGAATTTTACCTTTTTGGGTGTGCAATAATTTTATATTCCTATATTCATGAGCTTGTACTAGGATAGTCATTTAGTAACAGTTTGATCCTTTCCAGTAGGTCTTTTATGATTTGTTAGTTAAGTCCAAAACAATTCACAGTTCAGGGTCAATTATTCCCCTTGTAGTAAGGCAAGAGTTTTCTAAGTATTCTCTCCAATGGCTGTAGATTGTGAAGGTTTTTATTTTATTTTTTTATTTTAATTGTTGTTCAAGTACAGTTTTCTGCCTTTTACCCCATCCCAGCCCACCCCCCAGCCCTCCCCATATCCCTCCCATTTCCACTCCCCTTGTTATTGTCCATGTGTCCTTTGTACTTGTTCCTGAAAACTCTTCCCATTTTCCCCTGAAATTTCCTCCCCTCTCCCCTCTAGTCACTGAATTTTTGAAGTCTGGCTGCTGCAAAAAGTCACTGTTCCCAGTGCTGCATGAGTACTAGACACTTTTTGCTTGGGCCCTTTTGGAGAATTCTTTTCTGGCCTCCTGTTGTTTCCTCACATGCATGCGCTGATCAGTAATGCACCATATCCCTGCAGATGCCTTTAGTCATCTCCCTGTGTAGCTCTCTCCTCTTTCCTACTCTGTTCTGCAGACTCATCAGCTTGGTCTTAATGGACTTTCCAGTCCATTTCCTTAACTCAAGGATTCCAACAGGTTCTTACCAGATTCCCATTTCCTCCTCCCATTCCAAGGGTAGAAAATTCTCTGAAAGCAGTTAGCTGGGGAAATTTTAGGGTTCAACTCATCTGTTTCCCATCGCTGAGGGATCATTTTATGGACTGATACCAAGGTTTTGGAAAGCATTTTTTTTTTCATACAGGTTGTCTGGTTTGGTTCAGCTTGGCTGTTTCAGGTGAAACAGTAGGGGAAACCTGGTCCCTGCTGCTCTATCTTGCCCATTTTGCTCTTTTTTTAGTTCAGAAGGTAAAGTCAATCCCTGTTGTGCCATCTCAATTAGAAGCAGAAGTCTATTTTCTCAGTTGTTGTTTAGTGTTATCTTGCTTGTATAAACTAAATTTATCCATTCTCTTGTTGATAGACTTTGGATTATTTCCAATTTTGAGTTACTGGAAATGAAACTGCTATGAACATCCTTATGCATGTGTTTTGGTAAGTACATGCACTGATTTGTCTTGTGTAAAACACCTAGGAGAAGAGACAGGTCATGAAACAGGAAGATATTTAGCTTGAAGATATCCTGCCAATTTTCCACATGAGCTCATTATTTTAAACCTCCATGATCAATATATGAAAGTTCCAGTTGCACCACACCCTCATCAGCACTTGATACTGTCAGTGTTTTTCAGTTCAAGCCATCCTGGTGGTGTCTCCTTTTTATCTGTGTTTCCCTAAGGTGTAATAATTTTGATTGGGCACCTTCCCGTGTGCTCATTGGCCATTAGAATGTCACCTTACATGAAGTGTCTATTCCAGTCTTTTGCCCATTTTAAAACTGGATTGTTTAACTTGTTCTTAATGATTAGTGGGGGCATTTTTATATATATTCTGAACATAAATCTTTTATCAAATATTTTCCTGTGAATACCTTCATCCTGTCCATGAAGTATCTTTTCACTCTTATGGTATATTTTGATAAACAAAAGCCCTCAATTTTAATATAGTCCAATTCTTTTATGGTTAGTTCTTTTAGTGTCCTGTTTAAGAAATCCTTGCCTACCCTAAATCATAAAGACATTTTCATGTTTTCTTCTAAAAGCGTGGCTGTTTTTTTCTTCTTCTTGAATACAGCAGCAATAATATGAGAAATTTTATGTAGCCTAGAACTTCTTTCACCCTTCCCCAGGCTTTCTGTTCAATATCCAACCGTATGACATTGTCAAGAGGCGACGTGAAGTCACTGGCTGCACATCCTGCTGCAGGAATAGCAGGTTCTAACCCTGTCACGAGGTCCCCTGATGTTCACATTGTGACTTGTAATCAGTTAGCAAAACAAATATTTTGCTTCACCCTTCATTTTGAAGTGTCTGTTCTTTGTGTTTGAAAGTTTCTATAAATAACAGGTTGAAGAGCACTTCTCTTTGGCTGGTGGCCCTAGGAGTAAGTTTTTATTTCCTTCTTCTAGTTTTTCATTGTTTTCTAGATTCTCTATAGTAATCCTGCATACTTTTAACAACAAGTAAACTTAAAAAAAACCACACTGGGCAGTTGTGATGAAAATAAAACACAGTATTTCATGATTCTTTCCCACATGAGTGATGCCAACCATACGCATTATGAATTGTAAAGCAACTTGCTTATAAATGCCTGTTGGGCAGACACTGTAACAGTCTCATTAGTTAAAAGCTTTCTACAATCAACATATTTTCCCTTGTTAACAATTTATGTTTTTTATGAAAGTCTTGTTCAGGTTTTTTTACTGCTCTAGGTCTTACCTTATGTGCAAATGAAGCCACATGAGTTTTAAAAATATAATCATTTGCCAAGTGTTGTTAAGTAACTACTAAGGGCAGAGGGCAGCAATCCTTGGTGACTGTGCCTGCTGCAGGAGCAGGAGGACCTCCGCGCTCTCCAACACAGTCATCTTTTCCTGCATTATTATGGGACAGTTTTTACGGACGTGTATCCAGTTACCCGAGTGGCATTTAGAAATGCAAAATTTACTTGACAGCATTTACAAATTGCCATTTCCTCAGAATAATTTACCCTGTAGAAATGCTTCCATATCCTAAAGTTGGACATGTTATTGTAATGAGGAAGGAAAAAAGATGTCTTTTAGTGGCTAGTTTTCATATACACACTAAACAACAATATGCACAAATCAGTAATGCTGCCCCTTAAGAATTTACCATAAACATTTTTCTAAATCTTTTTGCTGCTTTCTGTTTTGCCACAAAACAATGGGTCAGCAGGAATTCAATTATGATTTATCTAAGTAATAAAAATAATTTGATAGCAAAATAAAAATAATTTGATAGCAATCATAATTCTTATGTTTTAACGAAAAAATATACTTTTTTTCTCAAATCCTTTTTGTTCCTTAAAGTCCCAGGAGGAGACAATTTTCAAGTTCAAATTCTGAAGCATGTACATTTGCAGTTAACTCCTCTCTAACCTGACTTCAGAACAGTGGCTGGCAAACTGTGGGCCATGGGCAAAATCTGGCTTACCACCTACTTTTCCAAATAAAGTTTTACTGGAACACATTTGTGAACATTCATTTATGTAATTATCTATGGCTGCCCTAGTGCTATGAAAGCAGAGTTGAGTAGTAGTGACAGAGACTCTGTAGCCCAGAAAGGCTACGATATTCACAAATAACCCCAGATTTTTAAAGAAAGAAATGTCTGACCCTACTAAAAGTGTCTAACCTGACACTTACTAAAAATGATGCTGTTTTAGCCTAGTATTGGCATAAGAACAGACACATAGACCAATGGAACAGAACAGAGAGCTCAGAAAAAAAATACAAGTCTCTATGGTCAATTAATATTCGACAAAGAGGGCAGCAACATAAAATGGAGTAAAAATAGCCTCTTCAACAAATGGTGTTGGGAGAGCTGTACAGCTACATGCAAAATATGAAACTTGAGCACCAACTTACATCATACACAAAAATAAATTCAAGGTGGATAAAAGATTTAAATATAAGCTGTGACACCATTAAAGTCCTAGAGGAGAACCTAGGCAGGAAAATCTCAGATATTTCAGGCAGCAACATTTTGACTGATATGTCCCCTAGAGCAATGGACATAAAGGAAAGAATAAGCAAATGGGATCTCATTAAAATAAAAAGCTTCTGCACAGCTAAAGAAAACAGTATTAAAATAAAAAGAGAACCAACTGTATGGGAAAACATATTTGCCAATGATACCACAGACAAGGGTTTAATCTCCAAAATATATAAAGAACTTACAAGACTCCACTCTATGAAGACAAGCAAGCCAATTAAAAAATGGGCAAAGGACATGAACAGACACTTCTCCAAGGAGGACATACAGAGGATCCAGAGACACATGAAAAGATGCTCAATATTGCTAGCTATCAGAGAGATGCAAATGAAAACCACAATGAGATACCACTTCACACCAGTCAGAATGGCCATCATAAACAAAGCAACAAACAAGTGTTGGAGAGGTTGTGGAGAAAAGGGGACCCTAGTGCACTGTTGGTGGGATTGCAGACTGGTACAGCCACTATGGAAAACAGTATGGAATTTTCTAAGAAAACTAAAAATGGATCTACCTTTTGACCCAGCAATTCCACTGCTAGAATTATATCCTAAGAACCCTGAAACACCAATCCAAAGGAATCTATGCACCCCAATGTTCATAACAGCACAATTTACAATAGCCAAGTGCTCGAAGCAACCTAAGTACCCATCAGTAAATGAATGGATCAAAAAATTATGGTACATTTACACAATGGAATTCTATGCAGCAGAAAGAAAGAAGGAGCTCCTACCCTTTGCGACAGCATGGATGGAACTGGAGAGCATTATGCTAAGTGAAATAAGCTAGGCGGTGAAAGACAAATACCATATGAGCTCACCTTTAACAGGAACCTAATCAACAAAATGAACAAGCAAAATATAAGCAAAGACACTGAAATTGAGAACAGGCCAACAGTGACCAGAGAAGAGAAAAGAGGGGATTACAGGGGAAAAGGGTGAAGGGTTTGCAGGAACAATTATAAAGGACATATGGACAATTACAAGGGGGTGTGGAAACAGGGGAGGGAGGTGGGGAGAACTGGGGTGGTGGGGAGGAGTGGGGGGAATAGGCAGAAAACTGTACTTGAAGAACAGTAAAAGAATGTTAAAAATGATGCCATTTTAATAAGTATCTCCTTATTTCTTATGTTGCAGAAATAAATAGATGATACTACTGCTTTGCCTGCCCTACAAGGAAGTTTTTTTCTTCTTCTAATTTTTCATTATTTTCTAAGTTCCCTGTAATAAACATGTGTAAGTTTTGAAGAATTTTAAGGATCTAACCAAGCAAGATGACAGCCACAGCTCCATAAACATCAAGAAGACGGTACTGAAGTACCACTGGAGAAAGTGCTGAATCCTTTATTCTCCAAGGTGAAGGATAGTAACGATCCTGGCAGCCAAAGTGCACATAAGTAATAATGTTTGAGAACTGTCCTAAAATGTATATTCTCCAAGAAAAAGAATCTACAAATAATTTTGAAAAAAAATTTAATCTCAAATTTCTTATTAATATTTTGATAAGGAAGAATCATATACCAAGATATAACTCTTTTTGCTCAATTCTGAATTCGACATTCTAAAGTAACTCATAAACCATTTTTCTTCTTTTCTCAGAAGAAATACTTTAAGCATGATGAGAATAATACATACATATACACACACACACATATAATAAAGGCTAACTTGGAAAATTAAGAGAGATAGCAAAGTAAATTGATCTTTTATAAAATATTTTCAGTTATGACAGTCTACTTGAGTAACAATAGCAAAAGAACACTGGTAGATTGATTCAACTATTAAGATGAATAATGGTGATAATTCCAAACACTCATAAATAGTACAACATAATGAAAACAAGAGAGCCCAGCTGCTATAACAAAAATACCATAGACTGGGTGACTTATGAACCACATAAATTTATTCTCACAGTCCTGAAGGCTGGGATGTCTGAGACTAAGGGACCTGCGGAGCTGGTGTTTGGTAAATGAGATATGGGTACAACTCAAGGTCTGGTTCACCCTGAGGCAAACTGCTCTCCAGCTTCGAACCTATGAGATCAAATATGTTATGTGCTTCCAAACTACAATGGTGGTCAGTCACAGGACTAACATTCTCCAAAGATGAAAGAAGAAAGGAAAGACAGGTGCTGAGAAAGTCTAAAACCCAATGGAGCAAATTCCATTAGACCTTAAGTTTCAAGAATAATCCTCCTTGGCCTGATGCTCTGCCATCCAGGCCCACAGGGGTAGCGGTCCTGCCCCAGCTTTGCTGGACAGGGGTTGGGGCCCCAAGGCTCCAGGCTGCCCTGACCCATATCTTTGGGTAGCCCTAAACCCCCGGTGGCTCTCTAGGATTGAGGTGCTGGGACCACAGCTGTGCTGGGAGGCCGTGGTTTTTGAAATCTAGGTGGAGGTGGCCATGCTCCCAAGCCTCTGCTGGGCAGAGCCCACTAGTCCTCCAGCCGCTGAGCAGCACCTGGGATAGCTGAGTTGTTCAGTGCCAGACTGCAGGGAGGGGAGACCCCCAAGTGGGGTGGCACAGAGGTGAGCCAGATCCTGAAGACACCAGGAGCCCCTCCTTTGCACTCTTCCATTGTCTTGAACAATAGCTCCTGGCTTCCGTCAAGATGGCTGACTAATCTCCTTATCCAATGGTCTCTTGGCAACACCCTCATCTTTCCTGAACAGGCTTTCTCATTCTTTTCAACATGAACAAGCTGAGAATTTTCCAAATCATTAAGTTCTGTGTTCTGCTTACCTTCCAATTAACAATTCCATCTTGAAGTCATTTCTCTCTTCTTGCATTTTACTACAAGTAGTCAAGAGAAACCAGGCCACCGCTTTAACACTTTTGCTTAGACATGGCTAAATCTCTAAATTCATCATTTCCAAGTTCTAGCTTCCACACAACACTAAAACACACAGTTCAGGTGAACTCTTTGCCACTTCATGACAAGCACGGCCAGTACACGTGGCAATATTTTCCAGTTTCCAATAACACGTTGTTCCTTTCCATCTAAGGCCTCATCAGAATGATACCTACCACGTACATCTCCACCCACATTCTGTCCGGGTCACTCGGTCTTCTCTAAGAAGACTGAGGCTTTCTCTACAGTGCTTTTCTGTTCTTTCTCAGCTCTCATCAGAATTGCCTTTAAAAGAACATTCACAGCCATGTAAGCTTTTCTTCAACGTGCATCCTCAAAACTCTTCCAGCCTTTCTCATTACCCAGTTTTTTAAAAAGTGTCAAAGACCGGGTGCTTTACAAACAATACAATGTGTTCCTCACAGTTCTTGAGGCTGAAAGTCGGAGACCAGGGTGCCAGTGTGGTCCCTTCTGGGCTGCAGCCTTCTCATGGTGTCCTCTCAGGGCCGAAGAGCAAGTCTGCTCAGGATTCCAATAAGGGCACCAATTCTACTCACTCCATGACATAATCTCTGCCCAAAGTCACACGGGCTGGGGGTGAGGGGTGTGAAATTCCAACATGGCGTTTAGACCTTGGCCAGGTTTTCCATTCATTCAGTCGCTCAACAAGCATCTTGTTGAGCCTGCAGTATCCCAGGAGCTGGAAATAGGACAGTGAACAAGACAGGCCAGACCCCACTTTCAAGGAGCTGACATCTGAGTGGGGCATACAATACAGTACAACACAGATTTACATCTGGCCTCGAAAAGCAAATCCAGAACATAATCCACAGGCCCAAAAGAAATTAGATGAATCAGACAGGAATGTCAAGAACTTGCCCCAAGAAGGGTCACATCCAGGCAAGCCTGGGCACACATTCTCTTTTCCTCAGCTCCCTTCTCTCCTGGACTTCCCCTTGAAAACCTTTTCTCAGGGAGGGTTCCAACCAGCACAGTCATGCTGAGATATGCCCAGCTGACCCATTCTTCCTCTGAGAAGAGTCTGCATTTTGTTCCAAGTGGACATGAGGCATTCCTAGATTCACAAAGGGACTTTAGGGACCTTCTCAGAGTCAGTTCAAACATCCACTTCTAAGGAAGCATTCCGCACACACCTGCTCTGTTGCAGGTCAGCACTAGGCTTGTCTAGGCAACAGTGAATAGTTTTACTATGAAACACACAGAGCCTGAAGGCAAGTGGACTTGAAACTGTCCATTTGTCCCTCCAGCTGTTCTGTCCACCCTTTTTCACCCAGCTCTGCAGCCCAGGAGGCTGGCCTCCGAGGACTGCATCAATGGCTTTTTGTCTCCTGTCTTTGGTTGGGTTCAGCTAAAGGCAGTCCACACAGAAGACAGAGGGAGGAGGAAAGAGAGTGCGGGGGGTCCTTACTTCCCTGCTTCCTTCCTGCCTGTCCACGGGTTGGCAGAGACTGTGCCCTCTATCAAAGATCATGGCTCCCCTTGAGGGGGACTCTTCTATAGCCACAGCCACAGCCGTCTCTCTAACCACCCCTTGCCCCTGAAGGTGCCCCCAGAGGGTATAAGCTCCATGCTGGTGCTCCACCACCCTCGGTGTGTGGTCTTCTCCCTGACCCCTCTTGACCTGCCCCATTCTAAGGGACATGGGCTGCACAGCCAGTGCTGCCTCTGATCAGAGACTGACTCTGGGCACCAGCTTCATTTCAAGCTCCAAGGACTTAGGAAGGTTCAGGGCGCAGGTGAACATTCTATAAATGATGCTTCCTCTCAGAATCAGCAGCTACTCACCTCCAAATAGAACAAAACTCAGGGCAGCAACTGCAGTGAGCCCAGTGCCCTGTGCAGAGTAGGAAAGCCCGAGAATGGCCATGGCTTACCTTTCTGTGCTCAGTGGATGGATGTGGGCAGCCGAGCTGGAATCCAAGCAGCAGCAGGGAACCCAGGACACTGAGAAGGAAAAACAGCAATAGGCAGGACTGTGAGTATGTTCCAGGCAGCAGCACCTGCAGAAGGCAGCATGTCTGTCTCGTTACTGGAAGGGAGATGCCAGTCCAACCTGGGGCCTGGGGATGTGACTCCATGAAGAGGCACAGGGCGGCCCCTGGAGGGGAATCAAACCCAGCGATACCATTTTCCAGAGGGGGTTCCAGGTCAGAACAGTTAACCTCTTTGAGACTTGTCTCCTTCCTCATAAAAGGGGAAAGCAACAGAAGCTGGCTCCAAGGTTTGGGGAGGACTGAATGAGATAACGTGCCATGTCTGGCACGGAACCAGTGCCAGTGCCAGTGCGTGCTTGGCCCTCGAGAGGAGCGGGTAAGGTCAGGGCTTGGAGTCTGGCCGGGGAAGCTCCTCTCCCACCCCCAGGCTTTCCTTGGTACTTCCTCTGCCAGGGCTGGGCCCGTTGGTGTCGCATCTGTTCTCCACGGGCGGGATTAGCTGTGTTAAGCCCCACTGTCACCAGCCCTGATTAGGGCTTGTCATCAAATAAAGGGAAGGTGTAGTAATCAGAGCCAGCTGGCCCTGAGACAACAGGGCGTGCTGGGAGAGGGTGAAGCTTTGGATTCAAACACATCTAGACTAGAATCCCAACTCCACCCTTTCCATCTGGGGGATCCTGGGAAGGCTGATGTCTCTGTGCCTCACTGTACTCATCTTCTATAAGGATCACTGGCAATGACACAGGTGAAAACAGCCACACAGTCAGTCACAGGAGACAAGTACTATCAAGTGAGTTGCCCAAAGTCCCTTGACTGCAAATTATTAACAGCACTGTTCTAAGCACCCCTGCAAAAGGCCTCTGGCCCTTAGCAGTCCTGAATCCTTTCTAGGGTTTAACTCTGAGGGCAGAAGTGAGGCAACCAATGGTTCTCAACCTTGCTGAAGCCTCCATCATAACCAAGAGATTTTAAAAAATGCTACCTGGCCAAGGAAAACTCTCTGTGTGGAGGTGGAGATGAGGAGGAAAACCTTTCTGAACCTGGCATTAGAGCTTATGGAGGCAGAAGAGACTCCTGGGACCTCCAACAACCCTAAATTCCATGCTAACCCTCATTTGTATGTAAATGAGCCCTGCCCTAACATACCACACAGAGTGGACAGGGACAGACTGCTTAGACACTGCTGGGACAAAGAGCAGGGTGAAGGCACATGGAACCAGGTGTTCAACGCATCTTTTCTGCTTTTGTCTTCGAGCTGCAGCTGAGGCCCCAGCGCAGAGGACCAAGGGTGTCCGCACGCACGCATTCCGAAGAGAAGGGCTGCGCACCTATGTGGACTGAAAATAGAGGCGTCCCCCAGCAACAGGGCAGTGGCACCGGAAAGAGTGGGGTGACCATGGAGCTGGAAAGCACAGCTTTTTCTGGTTGTGTCCTTACTGAAACCAGTAACATGTGCATCGGGGCTCACAAGTCTATGTTCCCTGGTTATGTGACCTTTCACAAATCACCTCTGTGCCACGGTTTCCTCATCTGTAAAGTAGAAATACTATCTGCCCTTCTGACCTAAAACGAGTGAAAGGTGCGAGAAAGCACATTGTGAACCACACCTACAAATCTGAATTATTTGTAACACATCCTGGCACTGTTTACTCATTAAAAAAAAAAAAAAAAACAGCTTGGTGTGGTTTTGTTAAAAAAACAAGTGGCAGCTCCATGAATGTGTTAGACCTCAGCCCTCCGAGTCCTTGGCAGACACCTAAGCCACACATCTGTAACATAACCAGGAGCGATTCTGCATAACTTCTCATCCCAGGCTGCACTTCCAAACTTTCAGGGGCACTTGGGGCAGGGGAGGGAGTGAATTGGAGAGGGGAAGAGTCTAAGTTTTTCTGTCTCAGAGGAACTGCTTCCCAGGTTGCCCGGTCACCTCTGCTCCCAGAAATTCCTACAACTTTTTGCCTCACCTGCTTCGGGTGTTGCCCAGAGCTGTCACTGCTCCCTGAGACTTCCCCGACCCCGTAAAAAGCAGCACTCCCTCTCCCAGCCCGGATTATATTTTTCTCCAAAGCACTTACTAGCTCACAGACTATGTCTTTATTCATTTAAAATGTGCCCTCCACCCACTAGAATATAAGCTCCCTGAGACCAGAGAGTTTGTTTCATCTCTACTTTATCCCTCAGCAACTAACAGAGTGTCTGCTATCCAGTAAGAACTCAATGCACTGACTTAATAATGAATGATGCGACATCATCTTGACAATCTTTGAAATGTTAAGATAAATGGAAATGTTGTGAATGACCACATTCAAAACTGTCCAAAGTAACTTGGGAAGCTTTTAAATATTCTTCCATGAAAGATTTATAAAAATCAGTAGTGCTTTTGCGTTTCTATGTGATGCCCCCAAAATTGTTCTCATAGGATTGACACAAAGTACAGCAGCAAAATGTTTGTTGGTGCCTGTGTTGCAAAAATGCAACACGAGTTGTACTTAGATGTTCAGATGCTTCTTTTCTTTATCCAGCTGGCCCTTAGTGAGGCCACAATGCATAGCAGTACCCCATAACATTCATTCTGGAGTAAAATCTTAGTTATTAAATGCTCTCTGCTCTGAATGGGATAGAATAAATTCCCCCAGAGGGAAAATTATTCTTTGGCTGCAATAACAGCAGCTAGAGCAATATATAACCCAAGGGGCCAGAGGAAACTCTGCCAAGGGCTAGAAGTTTCCCACCCCTGCTCAGTAGACTCTGTTTTGGGATACCCCCACCCAGCTCACACATACCTGTCTAATTGGTAGGCTGTAGCTGTGCCCACACCTCTTCAAAACACCGACAATCTAGCCCAAATCCTTGTTCCTTCTGACCCAATTTGAAATTAATGTTCAGGGACTGGGAGAGCGTGTGTGTGTCTGTGTGTGCAGCTCGTGTGCTATTTCACTTTGATAGTTTGCTTTGGCAAAGTGCTCCCAGCTTGCAACGTTTTGACAGATTGAAGGCTACCAGGGCCTTTGGCAAACAAATCACAGTCCCCTCCAGGCGGCAGGGGAAGCCACATTCCTACCAAGACTTTCCGATTCACCTTGCAGGAGAAACAACCCACCATTTCACACCAATCAGAAAAAGAAAAAAAAGTCATGCCATTTCCCCAGCGCTGTTCTAACATTTAAACACACCATCATCTCATTTCCTCATGTAGGAAATAACGCTCACTGAAATTCGGTACAAGATCTCCATCAGGGAACTGGGGCCCCGGGCTTCTGTGTCTGTCCTGCCCATCCCCCCACTCCCACCCCCACCCCCCTCAACTCCAGGAGGTGCTGTGCACCTCAGTGGACTGAACACCACTTGAGCATATCAAGTAACAAAACAAGGAAACAAACAAAAAAAACAAACAAACTTCTTCTCTTCTTTAGTTAACACAACCCAAGAGATATTCTGGGAACAACCTGCCCACTAATAAAATTATTCTGACCTTAGCAAAAGAGAGCCAAAATCTTAGCACTGAAGTGAAGCCTGTACCTACTGCACTCTGGAGATCAAAAATGTTGCTAGGCATGCCCTTTACATGTTCAGCTCAATCCTCTGCCTTCCTCAGACAGCAGTTAAGAGTAAAGAAAGCAAGAGATGGAGGTGGGTTACAAATGACATTAGTCAATGAGGATGTGATGGTTACCATCGATGTCAATTCTTGAAAGTATTATTTCATTTAATCCACAACTGTTCTATCAGACACTTTTATTACACCCATTTTGCAGGTGAGTTAATTGAGGCACAAAGAGGCTGTCACTTACTGAAGGGCACACACTCCCACTAAGCAGAAAAGCTTAGTTCCCGTGCCAGCAGGCAGACCCTTGGCCTGGACCCGTAACCACTGTGCTCTGGGGCCTCGTTAGGAAACAACACACCTTTAAACCAAGGATTTGCATTTGATCGCATCCATTTTCTCCCCCAGTCGTATGAGGCTGCGGCTTCACACATTTTGTTTTACTCTCTGTCACTGCTTGCAAAAATAATCAGAAAATAAGTGGATGCAATAAAACCTCGTTTATCCAACCTCACTAGAGAACATTAGAAGTCTTAAAATAATTGAAGCTAACCATTTAAACCTCAACCTTAAAAAAACCATTCTATGTATTCCCTCTGCTTTCTTATATAAAATGTGCTGAGCTTAAGCAACCTTTCTCAGATGGCTCAGGGTCATCGGTGTGCATATCTGCGCAGCATCAGGGGGCCGGCGGTCGGGAGCACAGCAGGTTGAGAGCCCAGAGCCTGGGGCTTTCCGAATCCTGCGGGCCCTTTGCTGTCACTTCCCTGCTCTCAGGCATTGCCTCCTGTACTGTGGATGGGCCAGCGTCCTTTTAATTAGCTCCCTTCAGGTCGGCCTTGGCCTTGGAAACCTTTAGATAATCAAGCTGCAGCCAAAACAAGACCATACAGGCTCTGGGGAAAGGGCTGCCTGGCTTTTGTGGGGTAAATGTTTCCATTTTAGAGCATGGACATCAGGACACCTATTCTAATTGCACCCTGGTTTTTATTGCTTATTTCCGGGTTCTCCACTCTTGTAGCCCTCTGTGTTTTCTGGACTGGGGCTCTGAAAGAGTGAGGTGTTCTGTCACAGCACTGCTTTTTAAGACACAACATCTTTGGTAAATCCCTCTGCTCTTGAGAAAATGGTTTCTGGTAGATCTTTGCAGCTAGCAGAGCAATCAACTCAGTCCACACTCAGGGCTAATAAATAGCAAGTGAATCAATGAGTAGAAGGATGGAATGAAGAGAAAGAGAAAGAAGGAAATGGAGGGAGGAAGGAAGTGTCAGCCACTAAAGAAACGCAAAGTGCTGCTGTGACTGACTCTTCATCAATGAGTGTTTTCTAAGTGCATCCCAAAGTTCTTTTGTACAAAGAGAAGAGGGAAAAGGGAAACAATCAATCCTAAAAAGAGGATTTCTATAAATCGGAGTCATTGGCTCTGACCCCAGGAGGTCAGTGTTACCTGGAAGCCTGTAAACCTACTCAGGTATGTAAGGAATGGGCAGCTCACAGCCCAGTGATCACACCTTGACTCCACTGAACACTTGGTACAGAATGTTCTAGCAAATCCCAGAGTCAAGTACTGAGTGATGAGGACATGGTCCAGGTGCAGGGCTGTGCCAGGCATAAAGAAAAATCAATGCTGTCTGAATGCCTGCCATCATTTTATAGGAAGGAGTTTGCCAGGGCAGTCCTCCAAAAAGCAATTTTATTTCCTCCTAGCCTCTATGCCTGCCATTCAGATGGCTCCTACCGGGCTTCCCACAAAATGCTCCAGCTGGTTCTCCCCGGTACGCTGGTGTTCCGCTCCCACCAGATGACTTGTGTTCATGCAGAGTAAATCATGGTCCCGAACCTGCTTATGCCAGTTGCTTTGTAATTACATAACGTATTCAAATAATACACAGACCCATGAAACAGGGCACAAAAATAACGAGTAGTTGTTGGTTGTTTCTACAAAATGAAACTGAATGCTTTGGAAAGATGCAATAAAGGAAAGTAGCCAAGAAAAAAACCTGCTGGCAAATTAGGTGTGGATGAGACAACTGTAAATG
Organism: Anoura caudifer; assembly: GCA_004027475.1. NCBI lineage: Eukaryota > Metazoa > Chordata > Mammalia > Chiroptera > Phyllostomidae > Anoura > Anoura caudifer. Next base: position 178,410 of record PVKU01001612.1, read on the forward strand.
ATCAGGGGCAAAAACAATAAAACTCCACAGTCACTCTGTACTCAGATTGCTTTGCAAATGTCCTTCAATTCTCACTCCACTTCAGAGAAACCCAAATGGAAACCTTAGATAATGCCATGGGTGCGGTTTGTGCAAGAAAGACAATCAGGGGTTCATGCTAAGAAAAGGACTTGGCCTCACATCAAAAAATTTGTGAGTGAATGTACATGTGTTTTATGTTAAGAACCAACCATTAAAGGTGTGTGTGTGTGTGTGTCATCTGTATGATTTTCTGCTTTAACCTATTTGGTAATTAACTAATGATCCTGATCAGGAAAGAAAAAGTTTCTACTTTACTTCTTGTACATAAAAGATAATTATTAATTTATTCATTCCATATTCAACAAGAATTTGTTAAGCATCGACTGGGTAGTGGTGTAGATGCAGCTATACCAACTGTCCCTGCCTATTGACACCATGAGGCTCAATACGATTTCCCTCCTCCTCCTCCCTCTACCCTGCTCCTCCTCTTCTTCCTCATCTTCTTCCCCCTTCCCCCTCATCCTCCACCCCACTTCTTGGTGACTGGCACAGGGGCCCTGATGGTGCACCCATGCCTGTCCTTCCCAGGTATCACGTTTCTTCACCTCTGTGGGAATCTCAGTTTTCACTGTTCAGTCGTACCTGAAATATCACTGCTTAGGCCATTCTCTCTCTCTCTTGCTCTCTTTCTCTCTCTCTCTCTCTCTCTCTCTCTCTCTCTCTCTCTCTCACACACACACACACACACACTTTCTTCACCCATTTCTTTCTTCTTTCTGTATTCAGGATCTTTCTCAGTTACCCAAAGAACAACCAGCCCCCTTTCTCTTTCTCATTTTCTCAGTCCCTTTCTGTTGTATTTCTAAGCAAAGTAGCTGACAGGCATTACAGTAATATTACTCACTGAAATGTATATCAAGGAAAAGAAAAGCCTTTAAGTTTCAGAAGACTAAAACCAGACACTTGACCTAGGGCCATCAATCTGTAAAATGCTTAAAATGATCCAGAACTCTCTATAAAATCTATAAAAATCACCATCTATCCTTGTAATCTCTCTAATTACATCTGCATTTCTTCAAAAACTACCATTCAAAAGAAGAATCATTGAATCAACTTTACTTCTTGCCAACTTCACCAACTGTTTGGTATTTCCAATAGTTTTGCTTTCTTCTCTGCATTTCAAATATGAAATGCAGTCATTACACTGAAGCACTGCACGAGGTGAAGGCAGAGACCTGAGCAAGAGCGCTGGCCCTGAGGAGGCTCTGCGGGCTGCACCCCGGAGGCAGCCGTCACCGCTCATTGCAGCGCTTCCCGGGGGGATAGTGTTTCCTTCCACTTGGTCACTGAACAAACACATAAAGATGTAGCTGTGCATACAAAACAAGGTGCAAAATTTGGAGCAAGGCTTTAGAAATATAAACACTTGATCGCTTAGTACCTCTTCCTCTCTAAAGACTTGGAACAGGTGACCAGGTGACAAACATTCCTTAATGTGGCCTTGACTGACCCTTTGGTTCAAAGGACTTTCCTTACCATGCATTTTGCCCAGTATCCAGAGCTCACCCAGGATTCTGTGACAGCCTCTAACCATTTCCATCAAGAGTTAAAATCTTATGTCTCTTCTGCTACTGGGTTTACTGTGATTCTTTTTTATTACACGCTCTGAGCAGGGCAGAGATACTCTTGCTACATTACTCCTCAGGGCTGCTCTATCTCTTTCAATGAGGTAGCTGGCTTTCTGTTTTTCTGTGGCTTGGCAAAAACTGAGCAGGGATTTTTAAACTAAATCCCTGCATATCAGAATTGTGAATCCCCTTAAATGTTTTTTCCTCTCAGGGATTTTCTTGGCAGCTGACTTCTAATTTTGACCTGTTTTCTCTGTAGGTGGAGAAATCCTTCAGCTTCTCCAGTGGCTCTGGATGCATTTTGGTTGCCCCGATAAATATTTAAAAGCCCTTAATAGGTGTGTTTCCCATCTAGCAGTTTTGTCTGAGACCTCTGACTTTCCAGGTAACCAGAGCCCCTTTCCCCAGAACATTTTGAAAAGCATTTAAACAAAACACTCTCGTTTGCTTTTGGTTTGTTTTTGCTTTTTCAGTTTACATGGCTCTAGAAACAGAACGCAAAATAAAAAGTTTGAGCCCCTGGCTCAGGAAGGAGAGCTGATGGAAATCTCGGCTGACCTCCCCCAGAGAACCCCAGGCCTCGCTCTGGGGGGAGGGTCCTGCTGAGAAGCCCTTCCGAAACTCTCCCTTAGAGAGACCCTAGTGCTGGAGGCTGTTCCAGACTTCCGGAGTTCTGCCATAAGGGTAGCAAGGTGACATCTAGCTTTCAACTACTCACATCCTCATTGTGAGTCTGTGAGCAATTTCTCTGAAATAATGCACAGCTTGGAGGTGAGCCCACCAAGACCCCCCTGAAGATGCCTAAGGGCATCTGCCTGACAAATGCTCAAGCCCTGGTTGGGCAATCGTAACTGGCACCATCGTAAAAACACATCATAAACTGTTTTACTTTTTATTGCAAGCTCTGGGCATTTGGGTTAACATATACTTATTGGCGGGGGGAGGGGGGAGATGGCACAACATCCTTAGTGATTCAACTTTGAAACAGAAGGATTTCCTTCCCTTCTTTTTAGATTCCGAATCAATTAATTTAAAGAACATCCTGAGTTTGCAAGATGAGTTTCATCAAAAAATTGTTACTTATTGTAATTACTTACCTGTACAGATCAAGATTTTCTTAATACTATTCAGCTAAAACAAGTGTAAAATCAACCAAATGCTGAGGCTGATGTACCAGCTACCAGCCATACATCCTGATTTCAAATTTTGGTGTTTATCCAAACAGACTCATTGATCTCATAATGTGTAAATACTACAAAGTTGAACATGTAAAATAAATTTATCTTAATAAAATACTGCCATTGGCTATTTCAAATATTGAGATTTTACATAGGATTTTGATTGAAGACTTTTTAAAAATATAGTTTATTGATTGTGCTATTACAGTTGTCCCATTTTCTCCCCTTCACTCACCTACACCCTGCACACCCCCTCCCACCCACATTCCCCCCCTTTAGTTCATGTCCATGAACCTGTCATACATATAAGTTCTTTTTTTAATTAATTAATTTATTTTTAGAGAGGGGAATGGGAGAAAGAGAGGGAAAGAAACATCAATGTGTGGTTGCCTCTCAAGTGCCCCCCACTGGGGAACTGGCCTGCAACCCAGGCATGTGCCCTAACTGGGAATTGAACTGTCCACTCTTTGGTTTGTAGTCCTGCACCCAATCCACTGAGCTACACCAGCCGGGGCCATATAAGCTCTTTGGCTTCTACATTTCCCATACTATCCTTGCCTTCCTCCTGTCTATTTTCTACCTACCATCTATGCTACTTATTCTCTGTACCTTTTCCCCCCTCTCTCCCCTCCTACTCCCCTGTTGCTAACCCTCCATGTGATCTCCATTTCTGTGGTTCTGTTCCTGTTCTAGCTGTTTGCCCAGTTTGCTTTTGTTTTTGTTTAAGGTATAGTTGTTAATAACTACGAGTTTGCTGTCATTTTACTGTACATGTTTTTTATCTTCTTTTTCTTAGATAAATCCCTTCAACATTTCATATAATAAGGGCTTGGTGATGATGAACTTTAACCTGACCTTATCTGGGAAACACTTTATCTGCCCTTCCACTCTAAATGAAAGCTTTGCTGGATAGAGCAATCTTGGATGTTGGTCCTTGCCTTTGATGACTTGGAATATTTCTTTCCAGCCCCTTCTTGCCTGTAAGGTCTCTTTTGAGAAATCAGCTGACAGTCTGCTGGGAACTCCTTTGTAGGTAACTGCCTCCTTATCACTTGCTGCTTCTAGGATTCTCTCCTTCATTTTAATCTTGGCTCATGTAATTATGATGTGCCTTTGGAACTCTCTGAGCTTCCTGGACTTCCTGAAAGTCTATTTCCTTTGCCAGAATGGGGACGTTTTCCTTTATTATTTGTTTTAATGAGCTTTCAATTACTTGCTCTTCCTCTTCTCCTTCTGGTACCCCTATAATTCAGATGTTGGAACATTTAAAGATGTCCTGGAGGTTCCTAAGCTTCTCCTCGCTTTTCTGAATTTTTGTTTCTTCATTCTTTTCTGGTTGAATGTTTCTTTCTTACCTCTGGTCCACACCATTGATTAGAATCCCAGTTTCCTTTCCACCCCTATTGGTTCCCTGTACATTTTCATTTACTTCTATTAGCATTGCCTTCATTTTTTCATCTAATTTGTGCCCAAATTCAACCAATTCTGTGAGCATCCTAATTACCAGTGTTTTAAACTGTGCATCTGATAGGTTGGTTATGTCTTTGTCGCTTAGTTGTATTTTTTTTTTTTTCTGGAGCTTTGATCTGTTCTTTCATTTGGGCCTTTTTTTTTTTTTTCGGTCTCAGTGCTGCTACGTATAAAGGGTGGAGCCTTAGTTATACAGCAGAGCAGGGCAACCCATGTCGCTGAGTCGCTGACTTGTGACACTATATGTTGGGAAGGGTCGAAGAGGAAACAGTGCCACTTGCTCTGCTATCTGCCAGATTTCAGTCACTTTCCCCGCTTCCCACAAGCAAATTGGGCCCTTCTGGTGCTGATTCCTGGACCCTGTGTGTCTGTCCAATGAAATTTCTTGTGAGGCTGGGAGTTTCTCCTGGTACCTCAACCCCCACAGGTGTTTTCAATTAGTGGTTTGAGGCTTTACTTCCCGGCACTGGGACCCCAGTTTGGAGGTCTGTCTCACTCCCCAGGTGTTCCTCCCGGTTTATCTGCACATGAATGTGGGACCCCCCAGTCTGAAATCTGCCTCCTTGCCTGGTCCACCCACTGCTGCCTTGCTGCGAGTCCTCTCTGCCCGGCTGGGTGTCTCTGCCCCTCCTACTGGCCTGGATGATGTTTCTTCTTTAACTCCTTTGTTGTCAGACTTCCATACAGTTTGATTTTTTCTGTCAGTTCTGGTTGTTTTTTTGTTTTTAAATTTTTGTTGTCCTTCTTTTGATTGTGCAAGGAGACACAGTGTGGCTCATATAATTATGATGTGCCTTGTGTGTCCCTCCTTGGGTCCACAGTGTGTCTACCTATGCCTTCATCCTGGCCGGAAGTCCTGATTAAAGACTTTTTTTAAAGGGTCTATTAGCTTAAAGTTTGGAAATGGCCTCGATGGCAGGGACAGCGGTTCCTGGCACAGGGCCCTCCTTCCAACCACTCTGAGGGACTGTGGCACACAGGAGTGAAGGGCTCCCAGTCCTGGTTTTTGTTATACCAATGAGAGATACTAGTGTTTACCTCTTACGACTTACTTCTGTCAGTTTCAAAGAAAAAAATGTAGGGGAAAGTCATAGATGTTGTGAGCCGAAGGGACTAGAGATGTCACCTTTTAAATAATCCAGATCAATTAAGTCAAAATCTGAGGAGATGCAGACAGAAGACAATATTTTTCAAGCTCTTCAGGTAATTTTATTATGCACCCATGGATATATATCCCCTGATCTAGTAACACTTTTATTAAAAAATATCTGAGGCTTAAAGTTTTTTAATTAAAAAATGGCAGGATACAGCTTAGAACTCAAGCCACTTGGATCTCAACGCAAGCACCTCCCTCCCCAGCACACAGCTCCCTCGGCCTCAGCCACCCTTCCAAACAGCATACTTATCAGAAATGTGAACATGATGTATCACAAATACCAGTGAGATGCAGGCCCTCAAAGCTATAAGAAACTATCAAGTAAAACTGAAATATCAAAATTCTTATTCTCTTTTAAAGAGGTTCTCCACTTACCTGAGAGACCCCATGAAATGGGGAAACATGATGCTGTAGTCCAAGGAAAAAGCAAAGGCTCCTGGGAGATGGGGCCAATTTTCTACAGGTGGAAGAGGTGTTCAAACTCCTACAGAAGGAACAACAATGCTATTTTTAGTGTGGTGCCCAGGAAGATTGCACAGGCTGTGATTCTACAGCCTAAGTAGGCCAATGAAACCAGAAGTGAGCAAATGGAAGACATGAGAACAAAAATTCCACTGACCAGTTATAGTTACCAGATTTTCCAATTGAAGTTTGATTATGTATGAACATTTGGTACCAAATTTACAGAACACTCAGCACAGTGACTGATCTACAGATGTTCAATAAATACCTATTAATGATTATCTCTGTGGACCCTGAAAAAGAAAATGCCTACTAAGAAAGGCTCCTGGTGGCTAACTGGATTTAAATTAAAAACAAAAAACACCAAAGCCTATCAGCCATTTTTACACAGGGGCCTCTCACACAAACTGCACTCCAGGGAGAGAAAAGCCCGCCCTGAACTGCCTGCCCACACTGTGTTTCTGCCATCTAAACCAGCCCTTATAAAGAGTTCCTTGGGTCCCATTTCAACAATACTACTTGACCCTTTCCCCATCCAGTAGGAGCTATGCAGCTCCAACCAATAGAGCAATGCCAATCACACTGTGAGGATGTGTAGTCCTCATTTGCATGAGGACAGACCAATCAGAAACCAGGGGCAGGGACTTCTGTCTATATAAGCCAACTACCCCCTGGCTATGGGGGTGCACTTTGTCTCTGCACCAAAGACTGAACATTGTGTTTCCTTGGCTGAGCTGAAACACCTGTTCCAAAGATGTCTCCCTGAAACAGAGTGGGGAAGACCAGCACAGGCCAGAACTGACTGGTGCGGAACACAGCGGAGCAAGGCACACTGGCGCAGAGCAGAGCAGAGCAGAGCAGACCAGGGAGGAGCAGAGTAGAGCTGTCCAGCCAGAAAGGGTCTGGCCCTAGGACTTCCTCACAGCCATGATGTTTTGCACTGAATAAAGTTTCCTTTTTCACTGCACCCCAAACTGGGGGTTACTGTTGGCATTGAATTGGTGCCAATAACCATTAGTGGACACTTCAGACTCTGAGCTCATGGCCAAGCTGGCACTGGGCAAACCTGCATCAGAAATTTAGCTCTATCTGTTGCAGGTTACTTAGCCATAGGAAAGTCATTTTCCCTCTGTGTCTTGGTCTCCCCAGTGTACAGCTGCTCTTCTTGTGTTTGGCTCCTCAACATAGCCGTTTCCTTTGAGTGAGAGGTGGATAGCAAGGGCAGAACTGGGGGACCAGTGTTAATCTCATAAGTGGGTAATCTCAGAACAGCCTCAGGTTTGGCTAAAATGTAACAATACAAAGAAATGATGTACTGACCCATGCTACAACATAGATGAACCTTGAAAATATTATCCTAAGTGAAAGACGCCAGCCACAAAGGTCATATTGTATGATTCCCTTTATAAGAACTATCCAGCATAAGCAAATCTACAGAGACACAAAGTACATCAATAGTTGCCACGGTCTGGGGGTGGGAGTGGGGGGCTCACGTGAGGGTACAAGGTTTCCTCCTGGGGTGACAAAAACATTCTAATATTAGATTGTGGGGATGGTTGCACAGTCCTGTGAATATACTAAAAGCCATCAAATTGTAAACTTTTAAATTGGTGAAGTATGTTATGTGAACTATATTTCAATAAAGCTTTTAAAATACTGCCTAGCAAATTACTGCAAGAGCTGCAACAGTTCAAAGAGCGGACATAAGCCCAGTGCCTGGTATAGAGTGACACTCAGGAAAAAGTAACTCTGATGAGGCTCATGCAAGAAGAGGTGAAACAACACTTAAAATGTTGTTTCACCTCTTCTTGCACAGTAACAACAGGAAGGTAATACCCCGTCACCCACAAATACTACTTTATTCAGAAGCCCTCATTGAACAGAGTTTCTAAGCATTGTCAAGTGACTCAAGTTTCAAAGTCTATGAACAGCCTCAGGTTTGGCTAAAATGTGATGGAACTCAGAAAGCAAAACCATGGCCCAGCCCCCTCTCCTCCCGAACCTCCTTTCTGAGAAAGACAATGAAGCACGGTTTCTAGGTGTGCCCAGGGGTCCTCTGTAATAAAGCCAGAGCTTTCCAAAATCACTGGTTTCCAAATTCTTCCCAGGACATCACATTTCCTTCACACTAGGAAGGGAGAATGGGAAGATAAGTTACAAAGACGTAAGAAAAGACAGTCATGGGAACCAGAAAATTCCATTCGCAGGAGAAAATAATCAAGATTTCAAAAGTTACCACCAGCCCTTTCTGAAGGTTATTAAGAAAGTAAAGCCTCTTAACTGTAATCACCCCTAATTAGCCATCAGCAACTCATGAAATTACTCATGGAACTGAAGACCCTTAAATTCTTGGGTCTCAGCCAGAAGCTGAGATCCACCAGGAAGAAAGCCAATAAGTGCAAATTGGAACAGTTAAAACTGCTCTGGATCTGAGAAACGGTCTTGCTCTTGGCAGATATGTGGGAAGATGGGCTATAACTTGAGAGTCAGATAAAATCTTTGCCACACTCCTGATGATCGACAACTAATCAACAATTATTTACTAAGTAAGTGGTATCCCCAGGTCCTCTGCGAGGGATTCAAGAGGGGAATGAGTCAATGCGGGATCTCTTTTTACAATCTAGCTTAGGTGGGTAAGATTCAGGGACATGGAATCGTCTGGGAAAAGGATGGTGTTATCAGAACAGCACAGGGTAAATGTTGTTACATGGAGCCCAATGTACTAATGAAGTCAGTTCAAGATGAGGAGAATGACTGCAGAGGGCTAGTGTACCGGCAAGGACGCTGGCACTCAGAATCGGCCCTTCACCTGCGCAGATCACAAGCGAACAACCAAGAGCAGTGGTGCATGCACTGCAGCCTGAAAGACCTGGGTCTGAGACCAGCACCCCCGTTTATTACCAGGTGACCTTTGGCAATAACCCTTTGTCTTTCCATTTCCTCATCTGTAAAATGGGGATAATGTCTGCTACTATGCCATAGGGCTGTTGTATTAATAATTATTTATTGAGACTGTATTACCTGGGTGCTAGACACACACGCATACACATGGTCCCTGCCTTGAAGGAGCTCACAGTCTAGATGCCAGAGGGCCATATACTTTAAACAAACTGAAACATAAATAAGAATAAAAATAAAACTGTGATAAGAACCTTGGGTAAAAAGTCCCAGGTGCCTCAGAAAGTGTGCTGGGCAGTGGTCAGAGAAGGTGGCTCTGAGGAAGTGACCTTCATGCTGGGGCTTGAGAGTTGAGCGTCAGCCAGATGAAGGGAATGGAGGCCAGGCAGCAAGGTGACGGGAACCTGGCCATCCAAGGAAAATGTGGGAAGAGCTGACCCTATTTACCAGACTATGGCAAATGAAGGTTGAGGGGACAAGGGAAAGGGAGGCCTCAGAGATGACTCTCCGGATTTCCGGTGGATGGAGGCAGCGAAGGGAGGTGCTCACGGAGCTTTTCAGTTTTGACAGGAAAGGAAGGGCACCGTTGAGGGGAGAGGGTGTGATGTAAAGCTGTGTTTTCCAAATCAGATAAGAAGTCAACCAGAAAAACATCTTACATTACCAAAAGAATTTGAAAATAGTTTTACAACTGCAGCTGATAATCATGGACTTTGTCTTCTGCGTGTATTTTGCCTTCAGACCTTTGCTGAAAATAGAATGAATCCATCATGATTAGCAGGCCATTTGAAATGTGGTCTCTTTCATCTCTAGCTCATCCTTTTAAAATTCGTATTTTCAATATATGTTTTATATGCAGATATAATACATTGATAGGTTAAAAAATAACCGAACATACATCAGAGCTGCACCCTCAAATGTTTTTCACTGATGGGGTGTGCAATAAAAAAAATTGGAAGGCCACTGCTCTAGAATGTTTAGGGCCAATTTTTTGTCAGATCTGATGAGTCGGTTTTTTCCGTCTCACGGCTGTCCCAGAGGAGTTTGCACCAGCTCTGCAGTCTCCTCAGCGGTCACTGGGCCTCCGTGATTAGTCCTGTGTTAAATCGGCTCTGCATTTCAACCTGCGGGACACAACCCACTAGTCCTTCATGAAATCAATTTCAAGGGTTGTGACCTTCACTTTTTTAAATAAAATAGAAAAAATTTAAAAAGAAGACAGAACTCCAGTGTTTACCACACAGAGTAAAGGGAGGTATTTCTCACCCTGGCTCAGTCAGGAGGGTTGAGAGCCCCACTCGGGAACCCATAGGCAGTGGAGGATTCTGTGGCTGAGGTAAAAAAAAAAAATCATGAAGATAGGCAAAGCCATGCTGTCCAAACACCTGAAAAGGGGCACCAGAAGAATTTTTGATGAGATGGGCAAGAAAGAGCCATCGCAGGTTCTGGCGCCGGGAGGGACCTGATGAAAGTGAGGTTTCCCAAAGATCTGCTGGGCCGCGGAGCGCGTGCAAGACTGAGTGCGCGCATGATCTGTGGCGCCGAATCACCTTCTGGGGTTTGCTCCTGCTGATTTACAACTTTTCTTGACAGTGAACAAGACATCTAACAATCCAGTTTCTGTTCCAACACATGCTCCCTGGGGGTGGAGGCCCCCCCTTCTCTCCTTTCCACAAAGATCTACAGAAAGATCAGGTGACAAGTCACCTGATTCGGTTCAGGCCAAAGTCACAACCCCCACACATCGGGTGCAAGTGGCAGGAAGCTCCAAGGCTCACGATGGTGGGGACAGGGAGAGGGGCCACAGCAGATCTGACCCAGGGCACAGAATGGCTCCCCAACCCCAGAAGGCGCCTCTGTGCCCTGGACAGTGCGTTGCTCTGTTGCTCCCACCCACAGCCCACCTCCAAGTGTCCTTCCTGCCCCTTCTCCGTAGGCCTCGCCAGAACACCTGGAAGACCCCCCTGATTTTAGGCCATACTCCAGAAGAGAAAGATGCACTCAGCCCCCGACATCTGGGTTCCTGCCCCCTCGCAGCCACATCCCAACTGCAGGATGAGTTCCACCTCCCCCCCCCCCCACCTGCCCACACTCAGAATTCTCCCCCTGGAAATCCCACAATGTAAATCTCAGCAACGGCCCAGACTAACAGAAGTCTAGTCCCTAGGAGAGACAGTGACTCACCAGCACAAGAATGAGGACCAAAGATTTCAGGAAGAGGCAGTTCCAGAGCCCAGATCAGCCCCCAGTATCACATCGTGAGCCTGAGACTCAGAACCTGCCTGCTGCTCTGTGAAAGCCCCCGGGAGGGTCCTGACGGACTGGTAGCCTCCACACAGGGCCGACATCCCCTCCCGTCTTGTGTTCACCAGTATCACCAACGCGTTTTCTCTGGCCCTTCCGCCGTCCTCACAAATGTTCGTTGGTCTCACAGAACCAAGGCCCGCTGTTGGCAGCGCCCCCTACTTGACGTTCCAGCTGTCTGTGTACAGAGTACCAGACAGCAGCTCCCTACTTCAGAGTGTGTCTCACCCACTCTTGTGTTCCATCATCAGAAAAGTGGAAGAAGAGTCAGTTATCAACTTTTACTAAGCACCAGATATGGGACATAAGTCATGTTATTTAATCCTCACAGCAAAACTGAGGCCACACAGTGGGCTGAGGGCAGGGCAGGGACGAACAGAGACCACCAACCCTGGAACTGTGTTCTTCTCACTCTACTAGATTCTCTGCCTCTCACCTGGTGGAGAATCTTGAACAGCTAGACAGTCATAAATAAATGAATGGCTGGATGAACGAATGAGTAAGCAGGTGCTATCCTGAAGGACTAGATCTAACTCACAGATTTGCTAGGAGATGAAACATTTTGAGAATAACTGTTTATTGTGTCATGAACATCCCTTAGAGCAAAGTACAGCCAAGGTGAGCAATTTCACAACCTACTATTTTGATAATAAGAAGGAAATTGAGGACACTAGCAAACATCTATTGAGTGATTACTATGTGTCAGATGGAGTCAAAATGCTTTATACATATTAACTCATTTTGTTCTCACACCACTGATGACGGCACCATTGGGAAATGGAGACACAGAGGAGCTAACTAACTTTTCCAAAGTCACCCAGCTGGTAGGTGGCAGAGTCAGGACTCAAACCCAGGCAGCCAGAGCCCAGAGTTTATGCACTTAACCCTCATTTGATCATGTTTTCTGCCTCACACAAGCAGGGCTGGCTTAAAAGATCAAAACAGGGGTTGCTGGTGCGGGTCTTTTCCCAGGTGTCGTCCTCAGCACCAGTTTGGAGATAAAGGAGCACCATGGGCCTGAATGCATGAAGTCCTACAGTCACAACACAGCAGAGTGGCCTGTCAGGGTGTTTGACCAAGTCAGGCTGGCACCACCCTCCTGAGGTCCTTGAGTGTTTGTATGTGGAGCAGTCAGGTCACCAGCCAATGAGCTCACAACACCTACTGGCTTAGGCTTCATGCAAGATACTTGATATGACAAGGGGGGTGCAGGGTGCAGGGGCCTGCCCCTGAGGAGTCTACACACGTATTGAGGCAGAACAATAAATTTGTTTAAGTACACAAATGAATATTTCTTCGACAATGATAAATTACCTCAGACTGTGTGCCCAGTGGCTGGCACAGGTGAAAAGGAGCCCCCACATCCAGGGCAGTAAATAGCACAGCAGACTTGGTGGAGAGCACACCCTTATTCTTACTATATGCTGGGCACTGCACCACAGACTTTATGTACCATCTCATCTAATCTCATAGCAATTCTATGAAGTAGATAACTCGTGCTGGCCCATGTTAGGAGAAAATTGAGGCATAGAAAGGTTAGTGGGTTTCCCATGGCCCACAGCTAGTAACTGGGTGTGCTGGTGGGCTTCAAAGCCAGGCAGTGTGACTCCAGGGTCCACCCTCTGAACCCTGCGCTGGATGCCTCTAAGTTGAGGATCCTCCATGGACCAGGCAGGCTTGAGGGATTAGAAGAATGGGAGTTGGCATCTCAGGCACAGGGAAGTAATAGCTGGCTGAGGGACAAGGTTTGGGGGAAAATGAAGGCTTCTGGAACCTTCAAAAGAAAATGAGGAACTCATGCATTTTGTGAATAAACAAACACTCTGGTGGGGAGAGAGCACATTGTGAATGAATGACAGAGGGTAGAGAACCAAGGAGCCATCAAAGCCCAGTGAGCAGAAGAGGAGGTGGAGAGGAGCAGGCTGGGAAATGGAAATCAGGGAGAGGCTGCCCCCCACTGTCCTGAGGTGGTGGGTGGTGGAGGAGGTGCATTCGTGGTATCTTCCGCATCCCTTAACTGCAAAGACACAGGGGGTCTTGGAGAAAGAACTTTGGCTGGAGAAGGGAGAAGGCTGCCAAAAAGGGCAGGCAGGAAGCAAGCGGCAGAAAAAGAGGCGTTCTTATTTCTTGAAGGTACGCCCCACTTAAAATGAAAGCATCATCCAGAGCAGGAAGAACAGAGGCAGGGACACCCTTTAAGTAGCTTTCCTGAACAACATGGTGGGCAATGTGCCAGTCCACAACGGAGACACAGAAGCTCAGCAGCTGAAAACAGGGTCTAGATGCTTAAAAGAAAAGGGAACATCCTCTCTTTTAACAGATAACAAGCATGCTGGATGGGGAGCTTCTCAAGGCCAGGGCTATATGTTTTTCTCACCTTTATATGTTTACTCACCTGGGCCTGGTACAGATGCCCATGCAATGAAAGTCTGATGAATTAACGGGTGAGCAGATGAATGGAGGAATGAATAAAGGATGAACAGCATGTCTCTAACAGACTTTTAGTTCTTAGAAAGCAGGGTCCATGTCTGGTTACACTCTGTCTGCTATTGCTGATGCTCACTGAATGTCTACATCCCGCCCTAGGACCAGGGAAGGCAGGCTAACCCACCTCAGATGTGCGTTGCCTCCAGGGAGGGCGCAACCCTCCCAAGCCCTCTGGTGGCCATCACCACTCTCCACAGCTCTTTCAGGGAATCCCACCCCCAGCAGCAGGGCACTGGGAAGGCTGACCTTGTAGCCTCAGGCTGGTCACGTGTCCAGCCTCTTCCTACTGGGTGAGAGCCAGCCAGAGGAAAGTTCTCCTGATGCTCCCTCTGCTCTGGGTCTTTGCTGAGCCCCACGAAGAGCCCATCCCTGTTTCCTGGTCACATTCAAACCCAGCCACTGAATTCCTTCCTTCCCATGGAACCTCCACACCGCAGACTGGCTCGTTTGCCCACAGCAACACGACAACCTACAGAATCTGAATTAGGAGGAAGTGTTGAGAAGACTGTTAAAAGTCCCAGGATACTTTCAAGTTCACCCCTTACAGTGGGTTTTGTTACTTATTAAAGAAAGCACCTGCCATCTCCTTTCTTACCTGGAGAAATTAGGTAATCAGCCTAGATTACTTAAGGACTTCAACACAAATTGCACCATTTTCATGGTCATTAACATTGATGGAATTTGTATTTCTTTTCAGTCCTAAAAAGCTTTTCCCAGGTAACTAAGCAAACCTTCAAGGGCAGAAGTATCAGGCAGGAGAGATATTTAAAATAAATGAGCCAGTTGTTCCTGCTTCTGCACAGTTGCTTTTTCTACTTCAAGTGACAGGATCCTGCAGATCAACGGGAGAAACACACTGAGTAAGAGCACTTCCTCCGCCCCAAATATGACTTAGTCATTGATTTACAGCACTTGGTAAACCTGGTTGAATTTCTTTACTTCTGTGTAAGTCTGATATGGAGAACTCCAATTGAGCAATTGTGTATCATCATGATTTATGCTCATCCTTCCTTCCCGTAACGTGAGATTACAAAAGAGTAAAGACTCCTTAAAGATTCATTTTGTATACTCCTGCCGCCTAGAGTAGCAGCTGGGGCACCGTAGGTGTTGGGTGATGACAGACAGCTGACTGACGTTCGGTCTCACTTGGAGGGCCTTCTCTTCAAGGCCTGAGCGCACTGTGTTTCCAAGGTGCTGCTACCCAGCCCGGGGTCGGAACAGACGCTCTCCTTTTCTGTGGTAACTGCTCACTGTTTCTGAAAGTAACACCAGCGAAGGCATCCTCCGCGCCACTTCTAACACACACAAACGAACAGCTGTGATGTGAGGCAGGCCCCTCTACCTCGAATCAAAGCCTCAGTGACACACTCCAGCCATCCTCCCCACTCAGACGCAACCTCTCCCAGCACCCTCTGCCAAAAGCAGTTTGTAATTCCCAGGTTACAGTTATCAAAGGAAACAAAAGCAGGCAGCCACAGCGCGGGAACCACAGATTTTCCGATGTGCCACCAAGGCCTCTCCAAGAGATGATCCATCTCATTCCAAAAACCTATATTCCCTACAGCTACCTGGTGAAAGGCAGGTGTCTATAGCACCAAAGGCAGCTTCGGCTCAGGCTAAGCTACCCTCCCTCCTGGTCTTCCTTCTCTTCCCTCTGATACAAGGTCCAGGTGCTGCCACCTACAGATGGCTTCTTGACAGTCCGACAAGCACCTGGGTACATCTGCGTGTACCCACACAAGCGCACGCACACAAAAACACATATGTATGTTGGGAAAGGAGGGTGTTCCAAGTGCACATACACTGAAAGAACAAACTCACAGAAAGTACCATATTCATCCACCAAATAGGTCAAGGGGAGACTTCAGGGCTGTGTGGAACAGCGCAATGTGATATTATTTTAGGGGAAAAAAATCTGTCTATAAAATTATACATGTTCACTGAGGAAAATTTAAAAACTATGGAAAAATATAAAGAGGAAAGATATAATTACTCATAATCTCACAATCCAAATTAACCACCGTGAAACTCTGGTGTTCTTCCTTCTGGTCTTTATTCTACACAGAATGCTTATACATATTATCTGCATATTTTACACATATTTCCACATAAACAAAATCACACATACAGTTTTGCATTCTGTTATGTTAAAGCATAAACTTCTCACTAGTAATCTTCAGGAATATTTTTAATCACTGCATAACAATGCCAGATAAAATGTCCAGTAAGTTCCCTAATTGTTGGAATCTGTGATGAACATCTTTGTATAAAATTCCTTTTCTGCTTTTCTGCTTAGTTCCTTGCCATAGATTTATAAAAATAGAATCACTAAGCCAAAAGGTATGACTATTTAAGATCCTTCATACACACGGCCTATTTTCAAAGAGTAACTCCACCTAAAATTCCCACAGGTAGTAGAAGGAATAGACATATTTGCCAAGTGTTAGCATTATATAATCTTTCCTAAACTGATAATTAGTTAGGGTACTGCAACAAACCATCCAAGCATTTCCATGGCTTAATACAACAAAAAGTTGTTTGTTCAGTTCACTGTGTAACGTGGGTAGGCAGGGCTGGCCATTCAGCTCCACACGATCATGCAGAAATCCAGGAGCCCAGGCTCTTTCATCTCACAGCTCCCGCACCATCTTAGGCCTCAGAAACCCTGGCTATTTTTTTCCCATCCAGGATCAAACAGGGGAAGAGAGAAACTGTGGCAAGTTGAACTAGCAGCTCCATACAGGCAGCTTGTATCACTACCATTCATGCTCCCTTACACAGCATAGTCAGAGAGCCACGCTCACCATGAGAGAGCAGAAAATGTGCCCTGCCTGTGTTCCTAGGAGGGAGCCTTCTGGTGGGCACCCCTTGTACCGGGCAGGCATTCAATGTGTTTGTTGCAATAGGCAAAAACAAAAAAGGAACTCATTTTAATGCGTACTCTTTTGATCTTTAGTAAAGTGGAACAGATTTTCATTTTTATTAGCCATGTGTACTGTCTCTTTCTACAACCCCTTTGCCAATGTTTCTGTGGTGCCAACAATGTTCTAAATTGATTTTTAAGAGCTCTTTCTAACAGTAAGGATGGTAACCCTTATTTTGTCAGTGACCCTTTTTAAGTTTGATTTTTGTCTTTTAATTTTGTTTATAATTTTTATGTTAATAAGTTTTTATTTTATGTCTTTGAATTGATCCATTACATCCTTTGTGACTTTTCAGATTAATGTCTTACCAGAGAATCACAAAAAAACTGGGAGATTCTAGCCCAACTCCCATATTCCATCATTTTGAATTCCTGATTTACAGATGAATAAATTGATACTCAATGAAATAAAATGACTGGTGCAAGGTTTTCAGTTAATTATAGACAAAGCTAGGATTGGGGATTTTAAAAATTTATTAAGTGCAGCATACATGACAGGCTAGGCTAAACACTTTTCAGATATTTTGACTGCCTTTCAAGACAACTCTCTGAGGAAGGTGTTGCTGACTTCCCTATTTTACAGAAAAGGGGACTGAGGCTGCAAGCACTGAAGCAATATGCCCAAGGTCACAGAGCTAGTACATGGCAGCCACACCATCTGAGCCCAGACGCCCAATCCTTGGAGCATGGCTTGTCTAGCATGATGACAGTGAGTGGGTCTCCTGACACCCTGCGTTAAATCTGCAACCCCAGGCGGCTGCGGCCTGGGCCCCAGCCAAGACAGATGCTGTGTGTGAGGCTGTGCTACGCCTGTTCACTCCTGGGTGGCTGCGGCCTCGAGTGCTCCCACGAATTTGCCTGTCCAGGATGCATCCCAGTTCGGTGTGCCACAGCCACCACAATCAGCCAGCCACACACTCTGCCCTTGGTGCTTCTGAACATCAGGGGAAAGCATTTGCCTTTTCCTGCCCAGCTCTGCATTGACACTTGAGTTATGTCATTACTTTTTTAAGTGATAGAAATCTAGTCAATGATTTGTAGCAGTCACTGCTGTGCAATGTATCCAAAAGGCTCTGGGCACCCTCACAGAAGAAAGCAGAAACCTAGCAAATTAGTCTTACTTCCCTGACAATTCTGTGACAGGCTGGTATTAGGTAAAGCTGAAATTAGGTGCCATAATTAAGATTATAATAATGTGAAACAGAGAGCTATTTCATAAAATAGGAAACATTTTAAGGAAACCAAGAGAGGCAAGTCATTGGGGTCAAAGGTCACCCAGAGGTCAAGGGGAACAATAAAAGGCAATTAGGTATAGCAAGAATAAAACTGTTACCATACCCTTTTTCTTGTACTCCATTGTCAATGGCCATGCAAATCTGTTCTCTTCTGGTCTCTTCTGTCTGCCTTGTTGGTCTCCCTGTGACCTAAACCAGGCCTAGAAAAACACTAGCAACAACCCATCCCTCACTAATAAGCTGTGTAGGCTGGGTGAGGACTCTTACACTGTGACCTCTTTGGCCGTTCTTTCACGCCTGGGTCTCAGAAACCAATATCTCAAGACCTATCCTCTTATTCAGACTGCTTTCTTGTATTTCTAATTTCTTCCGGCTGATGGCCCACCTAAGACAAATAATAAAGGGACCAAGTTACCAGCTCCACAGCACGCTCTCCGCCTGCTGAGGTGTCCTACTTTGGTGGTGGCATCACCATCCTACCAGTGAATAAAGTTCAGAGCTTCCCTGGGCTTCTGTGGCTCACCCTCCTGTATGCCCTAGATCCAGTCTCTTGCGAACACTCAACTCTTTGCTTGTATTATCTCTCAGATTTACAAATGATCTCTCCCTCTATTTCCACCAGCCTCATCCAAATCATCCTTCAGATAATTACAGTCAGGGTTTCTCTAATTTGCCTAAGCACCTCGTCAGAAATCAGAGGGGCATATTTCTGGGTTCTCTATTCCGTTCCACTGACCTATGTGCTGATCCCTCTGCCAATACCACATAGTCTTGAGGATTGTAATTATGTAAGTCTTGAAACCGGGTAGACTGATCCCTCCTACTTTATTCTTCTTTTTCAAAACTATTTGCAGAAGTTTGATGATGCTGTATCTTGATATAGATTTCTCTCTGGAATTCAGTGAGCTCCTTGAATCTGTATGTCTGTGTCTTATCCTAACCTTGGGAAGTTTTCGGCATTTAGTTCACTGAGTACTTAGTCCAGTCCCACTCTCTTTCTTCTCTCCTAGGATTTCAAACACACATCGTATCCTTTGTCAGGCCTACAGGTCCTTGAGGATCTGTTCTTTTTCCCCCCTGCAACCCGTTTTCTCTCTGTTGTTCAGATGGGGTAGTTTTACTGTTATACATTCGAAGTCATCAACTCTTTCCTCTGTCATTCCCATGTCCAGTGAGATTTTATGTCAGTTACTGTTTTATTCAGTCCTAAAATTTTCTTTTTGGTTCTCCTTTATAGATTCAGTTTCTTTGCCGAGACTCTTTCTGTACTTTTCTGATGTTTTTTCAAGCATGACTATCTCACTGACGTGCTGTGATGCTGGCTGCTTCAGAACCTCTGTGGGACAGTTCTCACGTGTCTGTCTCCTCCGTACTGGCAGCAACTTAGAGTCTTGTTTCGCTCACTTTGAGATCTTCCTGGCTCTTGGTGTGACAAGTGATTTTCAGTTAAAACCTGGACATTTTAGGTGTCATGTGACCAGGCTCTGGGTTCTCCTTAAACATGGCGCTGTGCCAGCAGGGGCAGGGGCACCACCTCATTATGGTCAGGCAGGGGTAGAAGTCCCGGTTCCCCATGTGGCTTCCACCAATACCCAAGGGGCAAAGGGAACGCATTGTTACCATTGAGCGGGGGTGGGAGTTCCAGCTACGTGACAGGTCTGCACTGATACCCTCCTGGCTGGGAGGGTAGGAGTGTGCGTGTGGGCAGCAGGGGCAGGTGTGGGGAGAAGGTGTGGGGATGCATGGCCTTGTTGGGTTGGGTGTTGATAAGGGTTCTGACTTGCCACTGGGTTTCCTCTGACCACTTCAGTGCGGAGAGGAGGAATGTCTCAGTCCTGCTGAGTGGAGTGGAAGGCCAGGCTCCCCACACATCTCAACTGAGAACAGGTGCTCAGAAATGGGCTAGGCTATCACCATTCATTTAGGAATGATGAGTTAATGACTCCAGAGATAAAGCATGGATTGTTGGAGGCCAAATGGTAAGTTAGTGGTGAAGTCAGAGCTCAATGCCCATGCCCGTGGCTCCAAGACCACTTGTCTATAATCCAAAGAGTTCCTAAAGCACAGGACAAGCCAGCCCCCAGCCCAATATAAAAATCTAACCAGCCAGAGGATAGTGGCTGCCTCCCTCCACATCCTGCCAGACCCCGAGGCCAGAAAGCACACGTGGTAATGTGCCATCACCCCCTAAACAACACAAACACAACATCTACTGAAGATAGACCTTCTAATCCAACACACACAGAAAAGCCATACTCATGAGCCAAGAACTACAGCATCACAGTCACCTTCAGGGCTGGTGGTCTTCCATCTGGAGAGGATCTTGGCTTTCCTACTGTCAGGATCCCTGACACAAAGATACACCCAGGAGCTGCAGAACTCAGGGCAGCCCGCAGGCTTGAACTCCAGCTCCTGGCTGGAGAGCTGGGTCTGTGCCCCGCTGGAGGCGCCTCACTTAGTCTTGGGGCCTCCTGTCTGGCCCTGGCCGGAGGTCTCAGCACAGCATTGCTTATTCTCCAGCAGGGGAAAGCTAGTGACCCAGGAGAGGAAACTGGTTTCTAACAGCCTTTGTTTTTATTTCCATTTAAAAAGGTTACTGACTTTACTGCATGTGGAAAGAACCAAAAGTAACAATTTCAAAGAGGCTCAGCATGTTTTGGAGCTGACCAAATATACAGAACTTTGGGGAGGGGAGTAAAAGAGAGAGAAGGGGAACAAACATTCATCCCATATTTACCATATGCCTGACACAAGCCTTGGTGCTCCTTCCATGTGCCCCCCTGGCTATTAGAATGAAGGTTCCAGCCAGAATCAAGTTGCAACCCCCACCATAGGCCATCAGTCTGCTAAGAGTCAAGCAGAGTTGCTAGACTCTAGGATAGCATGAAGCAATAACAAGTTTTATGGTATACAATTTGAATCGTGAAATTTATAAAGTCATTTGATGTCTAAATTTCTGAATAACGTGATTTAAATTGTTAAATTTGTTAGAATGACTTCTTAAAGAATTACAAACTGTGGTGAAGTAATTGCCTAGGGTGGTAACATACAGGTGGATAATAGAACTTGTGAATTAAGCTACACTTTAATGAACCCTGGAACTTCTATGAGTGATTTTGTTGACTACTGAGAAATTTTAACATTTACTCTTTTTACAACTTAAAACAATGTTCAAATATTGTAGTTATCTAGACCCGGCGTCAGCAACCTCTGGCCAATGGGCCAAACCTGCCCCAACTGCCTGTTTCTGTCAAATGGTTGAACAAAAATCAAAAGAAGAAAACTATTTTATTATGTGAAAATTACATGAAATTCAAATTGCAGTGTCCATAAATAAAATTTTACTGGAATACAGCCCAGTCCATTCATTTATGCATCATCTATGGCTGCTTTTGTGCTCAAGAGGCAGAGTTGATTAGTCTCAACAAAGACCATCCAGCACGCAAAGCTGAAATACTAACTCTCTGGCCCTTTACAAAAAACGTCTGCTGACCCCTGATCTAGACAGTCTGTCTAATGATGACGCCAGACTAAAGCACACTGAGCTGTAACGACAGCACCAACAACAGCCAGCGTGGCTACCAAGGAAGCCAAGTAACTGTCCGGAGATACCAAGCAGGCCATTTGTGAGCAAACCCACTGTGCAGTGTTAGAGACAACACCTACAATGCGAAAAGCAACATTAAGGCAAAACCCTGATACATTCTAAGAATGTATCAAGCACACGTGCATACTCTTCACATTTATTTATTCTATGGGGAATAACAGTCTGAATAGTGAGAGATCTGAATCCTGTGAGGTCCTCAAGAATGTTGCCCAACCATAAAACAGAACAAGCTTCTACTTCCTTTCTCCCCCCACCACCACCCTCCAGATTGTTCCCTCTGTTAAGGTTGCAGGAAGGGCTCAAGTCTCTCTAAATTCCTATCCATCTCAGTGCGACGCCCTTCCTCTGGGTCCCCAGCCTCCCTGCTGGATAATGCTGATCCCACTGATCACCCTCTCCGCCTGCCCCTCCATGGCTGCAGGTCCCCTCTCCCCTGCAGAAACACCATCTTCATCTTTAAGCTGGATGGACCTTGCAGTGCTCTTTAAGGCACATGGTAGGTGCTTTATTTCATTGTAGGAACACACACTGCACATATGCTGCCTTCTCTAACTCCTACAGCATGGACAGTGATTATTAGCCCACCACACAAATGAGGAAACTGAAGCTCCAGGAGTCTGCTGTTCACTCCACACATGCTGTAGTAAGTGGCATAGTCAGGACAGGGATTCACACCATTCACGAAGTAGGGTACCTGATGCCTAGTACAGTGCAGAAGTATTGAGTGCAAAAGAGAAGGAATGCATAGTGATGCCCACATAGAACCACCGGAGCATATTAGCATGAGCTCAGAAGTTGCCAAGACCTTAGTGAAAGAAGCCAGTCACAAAAGAGCATGTACTGTGTATTCCACGTACATGTGAACACTGTACGAACACTGCCGTAATTTCCCGTGTGCAGCTGAGGAAGTCCCCACCTCACAGTGCTCTTACATCTCTTACTAGGAGAGGTGCTGAGTTCCCCAACCGTGAGCCTGAGGGAAGAGCAGTACATACTAAGGAATGGAAAGGGGAGGCAGAAAACAGGCACCCATTCTTTCTTGGTACTCTCACAGGCTCCCAGGTGCATCTTCTCTGACAAGCCTCTGAGCAGCATCAATGTTAATAGAAAGGTTCCTGCTTTTGACCTGGTTAATAAAGTGGCTGGGAGCTAAGTTGTCAAAACAGAATGTGAGAGTAAGGAGAGGAGAGGGAAGGGGGGAGGAGAGAAAGAAAGAGAAATTACAGTAAATTGAACGTTCATTTTGGCAGTGCTAATTTTTGGTTAGGGAAAAACTAGAAACAACCTAGATTGCTAACAGGGAATGGGCAACAATGATGGAGAAAATGATGGATATGGTCATTATGCTTACAAATGTGAAACTTGCCCTGGCTGGGTGGCTCAGTTGTTTGGATCATCCCATACACCAAAATGGTTGAGGGTTCAATCCCAGTCAGAGCATATATCTAGTCTGCAGGTTCGATCCCCAGTCAAGGTGCATGTGGGAGGCAGCCAATTGATGTTTCTTTCTCACATCTCTCTCTTTCTTTCTTTCTTTCTTTCTTTCTTTCTTTCTTTCTTTCTTTCTTTCTTTCTTTCTTTTCCTTCCTTCCTTCCTTCTTTCCTTCCTTCCTTCCTTCCTTCCTTCCTTCCTTCCTTCCTTCCTTCCTTCCTTCTCTTTTCCTTCCTCTCTCTCTAAAATCAATAAAATCAGGTGATGATTAAAAAAATGGAAACCCTGACTAGGTCAAGTGTGGGAAATGTTTCCATAGATTCACATGTGAAAAAGACAAATGTGCACATGCTTAAATTAAAATATAGGCAAATATCAAGGAGAAAACAATAATGTAAGCTGTTAGTGTACTATGCAGATATATGAAGTGGGGGATGGAGGGGAGGAGGAAAAAGAGGAGGAGGAAGAAGAGGGGGAAGGGGAGAAAGGAGGGAGGGAGGGATGGTTTGCTAAAGTTACATGCACAGTAAAACTCGAAAAATAAGAGCTGTGGAGTTATAAATCATACAGTCTTTCTGTATAGCTATTTGACTATATGTATCAAGTACTTTAATAATATTTTTATCTTTTGTCCAGAAACAATGCAATGCATTAACAGAAATATAAAAAATGCACAAAAGATGGATATATTTATAAATTATATTGAAAAAATGAAAATAAACATGTCCAAAAATAGGGGACTGTTTAAGCACCATTAGTATTTTTAAAAGAGTCTGCAGCTATTAATAAGATCATGCTTTGAAAGAATAGCGACTACTTAGTTCACAGAAAATGTAACCCTATGCAACAATGCATCTAACAATAAATATAACAATACATGGTGTAATGTTAAGTGAAAAAAATTAGTGAACTAAACAATATGTTCAACACGATACCAATTTTATAAAACAGTGTGTATGTGGCCCTGGTCAAGTTGTCCAGCTGGTTAGAGCACCGTCCCAATATTCCAGGGCTGTGGGTTTGATACCCCATTAGGGCACATGCAAGAATAACTAATTAATGCATAAATAAAGTGGAAAAACAAGACAATGCTTCTTGCTCTGTTTGTCAAATCAATACATTTTAAAAATTAGGAAAAAACAGTGTGTGTGTATACATACGTATATAGGGTAGATAGTAGAAAGATGCATATTAAAAACAATGTACATCGTTGGTTGGGGAATTATGATTTTTAATTTCTTCTTTGTTTTTAAAATATAGTTTACTGATTATGCTATTACAGTTGTCCCATTTTCCCCCCTTCACTCCCCTCCACCCTGCAGACCCTCTCCCATCCACATTCCCCCACTTTAGTTCATGTCCACATATCATACTTATAAGTTGTTTAGCTTCTACATTTCCCATACAATTCTTGCCCTGCCCCTGTCTATTTTCTACCTACCATCTATGCTACTTATTCTCTATACCTTTTCCCTCTCTCTCCTCCTCCCACTCCCCTGTTGCTAACCCTCCATGTGATCTTCATTTCTGTGGTTCTGTTCCTGTTCTAGCTGTTTGCTTAGTTTGTTTTTGTTTTAGGTGTGGTTGTTAATAATTGGGAGTTTGATGTCATTTTACTGTACATGTTTTTTATCTTCTTTTTCTTAGATAAGTCCCTTTAACATTTCATATAATAAGGGCTTAGTGATGATGAACTTCTTTAACTTGACCTTATCTGAGAAGCACTTTATCTGCCCTTCCATTCTAAATGAAAACTTTGCTGGATAGAGCAATCTTGGATGTAGGTCCTTGCCTTTCATGACTTGGAATACTTCTTTCCAACCCCTTCTTGCCTGCGAGGTCTCTTTTGAGAAGTCAGCTGACAGTCTGATGGGAACTCCTTTGTAGGTAACTACCTCCTTATTTCTTGCTGCTTCTAGGATTCTCTCCTTCATTTTAATCTTGGCTAATGTAATGATGTGCCTTGGTGTGTTCCTCCTTGGGTCCAACTTCTTTGGGACTCTCTGAGCTTCCTGGACTTCCTGGAAGTCTATTTCCTTTGCCAAATTGGGGAAGTTCTCCTTCATTATTTGTTCAAATAACTTTTCCACTTGTTGCTCTTCCTCTTCTCCTTCTGGTACCCCTATAATTTGGATGTTGGAATGTTAAAAGATGTCCTGGAGGTTCCTAAGCCTCTCCTCATTTTTTTGAATTCTTGTTTCTTCCTTCTTTTCTGTTTGGTTGTTTCTTTCTTCCTCCTCGTCCATTCCATTGATTTGAGTCCCAGTTTCTTTCCCATCATTATTGGTTTCCTGTATATTTTCCTTTATTTCACTTAGCGTAGCCTTCATTTGTTCATCTAATTTGTGACCAAATTCAACCAGTTCTGTGAGCATCTTGATTACCATTGCTTTGAACTGTGCATCTGATAGGTTGGCTATCTCTTTGTCACTTAACTGTATTTTTTCTGGAGCTTTGATCTGTTCTTTTGTTTGGGCCATTTTGTTTGTTTGTTTGTTTGTTTTGACGCACCTGTTACATAGTGAGGGGCAGAGCCTTAGTCATGGGGGTGGGGCAACCCAGTTGCTGGGTTGTGACACTGTATGTGGTAGAGGGGTCCAAGAGGGAACAACGGCGCTTGCTCCACTCTCTACTGGATTTCAGTCACTCGCCCTGATTCCCCCAAGCAAACTGGGCCCTTCTCATGCTGATTCCCGGGTGGGTGGGCTTGTGTACGTTCTAGGACCCTGTTGGTCTCTCCAACGAACTCTCCTGTGAGGCTGGGAGTCTCTCCCAGCACCTCAACCCCCCAGGTGTTTTCAATCAGTGATTTGAGGCTTTATTTCCCTGTACTGGGACCCTGGGTTGCGTAGTCTGTCTTGCTCCCCTGTTTCACCTGGTTTATCTGTGTGGGAATGTGGGACCGCCTGGTCCTCTTGCTGCCTGTGCACCATGCCCATCCACATTCCACAGCCTCGCTGGGTCTGCCCATTTCTGCCTTGCATGCCCGAAGGTCACCAGCCACTGCTTTGCTGCGCATGTCCTCTCCACCTGGCTGCCCGACTCTGCCCCTCCTACCAGTCTGGATGAATGTATCTATTTTAACTCCTTGGTTGTCGAACTTCCATGCAGTTCAATTTTCTGTCAGTACTGTTTTTTTTTTTTGTTTCTAAATTTTTGTTGTCCTTATTTTGGTTGTGCGAAGAGGCACAGTGTGTCTACCTACACCTCCATCTTGGCAGGAAGTCTTTGCTTTTCTATATTGTGAGTTTCCTACAATAAATATACCTTAGAAAAAGACCTCAATTTTTGTAATCAGAAAACAATGAAGTATCCTATGTAGAAACTTAAAAGGCCGATCCGAAGTGCTGTCTCAGCATGCAGTAGCGGACAGCCGGCTGCAGCCCTAGGTGAGGCAGTGCCAGCGAGGTCTGCACAGCACCTCCTGGGCAGGGTCCACAGCACCCACACCGCCTCTCCAGGGTGGATCCCCACAGGCTTTGCCGATGGCACAAGCCAAGGTCAGCCCAAGAAGGTGTCCAGAGGCAAGAGGCCGGGCCTGCCTGCTACTGTGGACCTAGGAGCCCAGCCAGCCCCCACCCGCCCCCACCAGGGCACTCAGGCCAGAGCTCTCACTGCACCTGCCCACATTTTCACAGTCCTTTCAGTCAGCCCACAGTGAAGACTGGGTGTCTTTTTGAGCTGCATCTGTTTTGAGACTGTAACTTCACACCTTCTCTAAGCAAAATAGTCTGCTTACTTTTTATTTTAAAAGTGGGTGATACCACAATCAAAAGGAACAGAGTGCTGACACATGGACGAACCCTGAAAACATTATTCTTGGTGGAAAACAACAATCAGCGAAGACCATATGTTGTATAACTCCATTTGCATGAAATGTCCAGAATCCGTAGAGACAGAAAGTAGATGAGCGGCTTCCAGGGACTGGGGGAGGAAGAAATGGAGAGTGACTTCTGCTGGGTTCGGAGTTTCTTTTTGAGATGATGAACATATTCTGGAATTAGGTAATGTTGATGGTTGCACAATTTTGTGAATAAACTAAAACCCACTGAATTATACACTTTAAAATGGTAAGTTACAATTAGACTTTTTGGTGGATTACAATTAGACTGAGGCACTGACTGGTTCATTATTTTCCCCAGCTCTAAGGTTTTAGAGTCAGATGAACTGGAATTCAGACAAAACTCTGACATCTACTTGCTGCGTGGGCCCACAGAAGTTCCTTCACCTCTCTGAGCCTCAGGTTTCTAGGCTGCAGAACAGGAGTAATAATGACCAGCTCACATGGATTGTTGAGAGGATTAAATACGTTAATGTCGTACCTGACATTACAGGAACTCTCTAATATAATGGCTCCTTCTCCCTGAGCTGGCCAAAAGATTGAACTTCGAGCAGAACGAAACCCTGGGCCCTGCCTAAAACCTCACTAAAGTCAAGCAGGGCCTGGGCGCCTGTCTGTTCTGGAAAAGACACTCAATGGAGCTAGAAGCTAGAACATCAGTGCACACCCTATAATAAGATTTCAAAACTTGAAGGCAGGGCTCCACCTCCAAGACTCACCTATAACCAGCAACAACAGCCCTCATCCAGTCTCAGAGGCCTCCCTGTGGCCTGACCTTCCTCTCAACCATTGATGTGTTACTATTAATAGCTTCAATCAAGGATGAGGCAAAGGGGCTCAGAGAAAGCAGAAAAGGAAACCAATTTAATTTGTATCCATTTTTTTAAACTTTTAAAAAATTCACTTTATTGAATAATACATTTTGTTTAAAAAGTTTACACAGTTAAAAAATGAAGCACAGGTCAGCAGTATCTTTATGATACTAAAAAACCAAATCAAAGACTTTGTTTTTAAACATTCCCCCTCCCTTCCTAAAAATGTTACTGTAGAGAGGGTGGTCTCTACAACTCAAGTTTTGCTCTCCAAGCAGCTCCCTTCTCTACCCTCAGTTTCTTTCCTTGGTTGTCACATCACAGCAAGGTTGGCAGCAGGGAGAGCTGGTGTGGAAGTGGCTGTGCCACAAGGGAATTAGGCAAGCGTCACCGCCCAGCCCACCAGGTCTGGCCGCCAGGCCAGGCATGGAGGCGGGGCAAGGGGCAGGCAGTGTAATAAAAGGGCAGCTGGAGGCACAGAGCCAGCAGCAAAGGGAGGGCCAGAATTCGAGGCATGTGAAGGTCAAGGGTCAAACAAGCAGATCAATCAAAGAGTAGTTTTCAATTCACCCTAAGCAAGTCTTAGAGGGGGGAGGAGAAGCTGCTTAGATCCTTCGGGAGAAGATCTGCTCTCAGATCTTAGGGAGGATAAGCGAGGGGAAAATGCTAGCGAACATTCACACAGCACTTCCACATGCCCGAGACTGCTTTATGCATTTTACATGGTCGTGAATCTCACCCATTACCCCCATTTTACAGGCTGGAAAGCTACAGCTCGTGAAGTTAAGGAAGCTGTTCAGGGACACAGCACAGTGGAGCCAAGGCCTAAAGCCTGGCTCCCCCCAGCTATCGCCCTGCTGCAGCCTGCGGGGGGTGGGGGGGGGAGGGAGGGGCAGGTGTCCGGCAGTGCCAGACTTACCCCTCTATCTTCCTGAAAATGACAAGTAGCCTAAGGCTCTGCACTTCAGAGGGAAGGTCTGTCCAGCAACGACAAATTTCTAACTTGCTGATGTGATCCAAACAGGTAGAGCAGCCTCCCAGTGGTCTGTGTGCCCTTTTCATAAGAAAACTCACCTCTCTTTTGACTGAGCTTGCAAGAAAAATTGTTAGGTCCAAGACACGGTTTGTGGCCATCATAGGGCTGCATCCCCTTCACTAGATGTCTGCAGCTAATCCCCTTGCCATTTCCCTGTTGGGCTCTGAGGGCCATGGTCTAAAGGGTTAACATCTCATTTCCTCCTGTCTTTCAAGCCTTAATCCCCATCCTGAGTTGGAAGCATTCCAAGCCCACCTGGAGCAGGTCAAGACGAGCCTGGCCCATGGCTGGCCCTTCATTTCCCCTGGCAGGAGATTAGATGGGGCGCCCATTAATCACTCATTACCTGGGTCCTCACTGCTGGCCAGCCTTCAGGCAGCCAGCCAGCTGGCTGGAAGGGTGGGGCAGGCCCCACCCCTGCCCAGCCCAGCCCAGGTCCAGGGCTGCCCAGTGCCACCTTCTGGGACAAGACACCACAGTGCAAGGCTGCCCCTGTGTCCTCTGGACCATGCCCAAGAGGAGAGGGATTAAGGGACAATTCTGCCATGGTACCTACCACTGCGTGATCAGCTTCAGCAAGGCACCTCGGAGAAGACAATGTGCAAAGTGTATTTGGGTGAAAGATTTGGTAAAAAGAAGACATCAGTAGAAACGGACCACTGTACCAGGATGACTAACTAATAAAGAAAACTGCTGCCTACTTGCTTCTTAGATTCTTGATTCTTCTTGGAGGAATCTAAAGAAAAACTGGTGTGGGGAGAGGATGCTGAATGGACAATTCATTGCTGTTATTACGGCACAGCTGGGTGTGTTCATTTGCTGGGTTTCAAAGAGTCTGCCCTTTAGACGCAAGCCCCCTGAACTGAGAGGGCCTACGATTATATATTTTTCTACAGCACATACATTGGGCACCAAGAGCCTGTTGAGCACTACTCAGATACAAGTAGATACAAGTAGATAAGAAAAATGGAACAAAAACTGACACTGAACACCTACTATGTGCCAGGTCTTCACCAAATGCTCTGCATGCCTGTACACTGGCCCCTACAGCACCCCCCAGGCTTTGCCCGTCCCTTTATCACTGATGGGGAAACCGAGGCTAGGGGTTGGAGAGGGGCAAGATAAAGGCCTCTAGAATGAAGGATCTCTGTCAATGACCAGACCCCATCCTGGTGCAACGCACCGGGCCTAGAGGCAGTCGCTGGCAAGGGATGGTTGGCCCTGTTTGGGGAATCCCAGCCCATTCCTTACCCCAGGAACTTGGGGTTCCCAAACAACCCACCCTGATCCTTCTCTCTCAGCACTTGCTCAGGCCCAGAAAGCAATTCACAGTGAGCCCAACAGAGGCAGGACTTCCATGCCTGCTCCCATCAGCAGGTGGGGAGTGTGCTTTCAGGACTGAACTGAAGACCCCTTTCACCAAAAGAGGGTTCTCCACCTGGCCCAGGCCACCATGCTCCATGGCTCACTCCTTAGAGCAGGGGTGCAAACTCATTTTCACTGGGGGCCACATCAGCCTCACAGTTGCCTTCAAAGGGCCAAATATAATTTTAGGACTATATCGATGTAACTACTCCTTAACAGTTATGCGAGAGCTGGGCACTGCTGCCCAGTAGAAACAAGGTACCAGGCCAGATAATTCAGCCCGAGGGCCTTGTGTTTGACACCTGTGCCTTGGAGGCAAAGGCCTCTATTAGAAAGGAGTCTGTACCTGGAAAAAAAGTGGCTTAGGAGCTGACCACATGTCACTAGCACCTCAAACCTGAGCCTGCAGAAGGATCACCTGAGACAATCTTAAAAATGTCAACTCCTAGGCCTACCTCCACCATGGAATCTTTTTTTAAAAATTTTTTCCACCAGATCCTAACTCTGATTCAGATGTTCTGAAGACAACCCTTTCAGGAAAAAATGATGCACTGGAAAGAACACCAGTCTTAGAGAGCTGGGTTCTAAGATTTAGGTTCACAACCTGAGTTGTTGACTTCAGGCAAGTATCCCAGAGTCCTCTTCCTTATAGAATACAGATGATGACACCTCCGCACAGGTTGCTGGAGGATTAAAGCACAAGCACACCATACACCAGTGCTCACTAAACATAACCCGAGTAAGTTCATCAGCCAGAGAGGCGCCAGAAACCAGAGAAGTCAAAGTTGGTACATTGTGGAAAGAAAAGAGGGCAAAACAGGCCCAGGAGATGTGGGGTGTCCCAGCATCAAGGCATGGATCCTGCTGAGGAGGAGTGAAGAGGAGGGGTCCTTAAAAGGAGTAGAGTCAGAACAAGGACCTCCCACTGAACACCCTCCCTCCTCCAACCGCCCCCCCCCCATTCCCAGCATCAATCTGTGCCATGCGTTACTCCTGACATAACATTTCTGACCCATTATTTTCACAGAGAAGACAGTCAATAAGTGGACATGCAACCTTTATATGCACACATTACATACGTAAATATCATAATTCTGTGTGCACACGTGCACACACACCCTAGATAAAAGGGAGGGCATTCAGAGAAAAGAAGAGGAAGATGGGGGAAGTGGCACCCTGTCGAGTCACATTTTGGAGTTTGCTGGTGCCAGTAATGAGCTGGCACTGTGTTACCCACCTGGGAGAGGCCCACAGAGAAGAGGCCAAGGGGCTGCTTGGAGAAACTTCAGGTTGCCTAGGAAGATGCGGCTCGCCCACCCAGACATGTCCAGGCTGAATGGAGAATCAGGGCAGAGAACGCAGGAGAACACAGAAGGTGGTCCAGAGGGGAGAGTGCGGGGAGTGTGCATGGAAGCTGGGATACACTTCCTGGTGAGGCCTGGATTAGCAGAGAGAACACTTGAACTTCCGAGCCACGATAAAGAGGCTGGGTAAGTGGAGTGAGGGTTTCAGGCAGGAAAGAATTGGGGTGCTCTTGAGTCAATAGAGCACACTAGAATTAAGATGGTTTTAAATGCCCCAATGAAGAATGACCTTGGTTCAATTCAACCCTGTCCAGACCAGCACTTTCGTATCTCCAGAGCTCTGCTCAAGCTCTTCCCCCTAGCCGGTACCCCTCCCTTCTCTCAGCCTTTCCTCCCTCTTTGGACTCCACCTCATGCTTCAAAGCCTAGCTGTAACTTCCCTAGCTCCTCCCATGCAGAAAAATGTGTCCCTCATCTGTGCCTCCTTGATGTTTTACACACCCCCAATATTCTGCATTGTTTTTTTGCATGTGGTTATTTCTTTATGTCTCTTTCTGTCCCAGGTGGCCATTAATCATCTGCTAGCCTGTCGACAAATTGAGGGCAAGGACATTTTCTTGTTCTTCCTTGAAACTCCAGCATACAGTTAACCATCCCTGGCACACAGCAGATACTTGAAAATATCTGCTGGAGGCAAATTAAATAGAAATGAATCTGGGGGGGGGGTGGGTATTGTGATTTCTTGAGAGGAATGATGTGGTGAAATCAGAATTTTAGGAATATTAATCTGTCAGCATGAAAGAAGATGGATTAAAATGAAAAAAAAAAAAAAAAGAGAGAGAGAGAGAGAGAGACCATGGCCAGGAGTCAAGAGAGGAGCTTATCACTGTAATTTGGACGTACGGTGGAGGCAGAAGGAACGGAGACAGAAAAATAATTTTCAGAGATATCACAAAAGAATGTAGAAGGGACTTGGTAATGAATGAGCAATGAATGTGGGGGATGGCACGAGGGGAGTCGGGAGCACTCAGACATTGAGACCCTGGGACAACTGGGGGACAGGCGGTGCCATGGAGAGAAACGTGGGGACTGAGGACAGGGATGATATCTGGCCTCTCCCTAGTGTGACTGGTTGCAATCACAACAAGCTTTTCTAAGCAAAACAAACACCATAGTATCTCCAAATCAGAATTTCCAACCCTGATCTTACTCCCCAACTCTGGGTTGTATTTTATTTTATTTTATTTTTTCCTAACAGCCAGTTAGAAACTTTTTTTCATGACAGGGGAGACTGAGACAAAGATAAGACCCACCTGTGCCCTGTTCAGTGCCCGACAAGGACAGGCCCACATGAGCTGAACCCACCAGGCCTCCCCACAAAAGTCCAGGGGGCAGATGCACTTCCCAGGCCAGGACCTCTGCGGAAGCCTGCGCTCCAGTCCCAAAAAGGCTCACAGGAAAGTCCCAGGACTCCCATCTGCTTCCTCCAATCAATTCCTGGGCGAAGATTTTGTTTTCTAAAGGAATTCAACTATGGTGCCAACAAAAATTTATAGGAATTGTGAAGTACTGTATTTAAATCACGTTCTTAAAATGTTTGCCTCTTTATATATTGAGACCCAGTAAGACCTTATTAAGCCCGACCACTTCATCACCTTTATCGATGAAGTAGAAGACATGTGCAGGTTGTGCAGGTTTTAAGCACTGTGCAGTCTTTGAAATATCTTTACATTATTCTGTGTCTGGGTGCCTTCGGTTGTGAAATGACAGTTGGACAAGATAATTCCTTAGACCTCTCTTGGGTCTCTGTTTCTCTTACTCCAAATTCCAACACGCATCCCACGAGATCGCGCAGCTACCAGGTCCAAGACTTCAGAGTCACTTACTGCCTGCAGAAGGGAGAAGCGCTGCGTGGTGGGGTCACAAAGGGCACAGGAAGAGACCCAAGTACGCACAGTTAACAGGCATTAAGTAGTGTAGGCTGGGCGCGGAGCTGGGTATGGACTACGCAGGAAACGCCAGACCCACACATTCCAGATGCTACGTGGGCCTAAGAACGTCCTGAAGCCCCTTCCCAAGTTTGGGCTGATGTTATTTCAAAGAAAAAAAAATTTAACTCTCAGGCCCCTGAAGGCCCAAGGTGAGCTAGCTCTGGAAAAGCTAATTCTAAGAGCACGCCAAGGAACTGCAGGTACTTGAGCTGCACTTGGGGAAGTGTACAGAGTTGGTGGAAACAACCCATCCTCTCCAGCTCCCACAGGCACTGGGTTGCCGCGGCTTAGCTGAGACGCACGAGGATCTGGGGCTTTTTAGGAAACGGCGTGGCCGAGGCCCGCAGCTCGACGTGCTCCGACCAAGACTGGACCAGCTAGCTCTCCGGCCGCGGTGGGGTGGGGGCGCGCAGGCTGGGTGTGCACTCGTCGGCCCCCTGCCGAGACCCAGAGCGCGCGGGCGCCGACTGCGGGACCGCCAAAGTCGACCGTCCCTAGAGTTTCAGAGTTGGAGGGCGGAGGGGTGAGTGCTGGCGCCGGAGGGACAGAACAAATCCTCCGGGAAGGGAAGAGAGGAAAGGAGGAGCAGCCGTTAGCAAGGACCTGGCGCCGCCGGCTGCCAGAGCCCGGTGCGGGCGCAGTCCTGCGCGCCCCGGACACACCCACTGCGCCCCTGCGCCCCGCGCCCGTCCGCGCGGCGGCTCGGAGGGGACCCGAGAGGCGGCAGCGGCGGGGCCCGGGCGGGGCGGCGCGGACCTAGCGCGAGGGGGAGCGGGGCACGCGGCGGGGGCAGCTCTGCTCACCTGGCGGTCCACGTCCCGGAGCGGCCGGCGGCCGCCTCGCCTCGCCCCGCGTGGTTCCCGGCGCCGGGCAGCCCGAGCCCGCTTCATGGACGGCTGCCGCCGCCGCCGCCGCCCCGCGCCCACCCTAGACGGACTCCCGCTGCGCCCCGGTTCCGCGTGGGCAGCGCGGGCAGCCAGCGGCTCGGGCGCGCG